>KK122334.1:221666-267391 GCA_000611955.2 Stegodyphus mimosarum
TGACATCTCTTCTCTGCTATTATCTTTCCTATTTCGGGAGAAATTTTGTTTGCAGTGATAACTTTCAACGCTGACCCAAGGTGAGCATCATTAATACGGTTTCTAATAGGAGACTTATTACCTTTCATGACTGAAAATAACTGCTCGCACCGATAAGTGCTACCAAACATGGAAATAATTTCATATGCGAATTTTCGAGTATTTTCAAACCTGGCTGGTAAATATTTGTACAATTCAGGCACGCCCACTTCAATGAATTTTGCTTTCAAATTTGAGTTGCATTGAATCTCGATCACCTCCATTTGCATATGGCTGGGTATTGAGTCAATACTTATTGAGAAAATCGAAGAAAACAAAAAAAACATTTGTCTTCGAGGGAACTAAAATCATTAAACTTCGTTTCAAATTCAATTGTTAAATTTGCAATTTTTTCTGCGTATTTTTGATACGAACAAGTATCATCTAAACTTGATTTGTTCATGCTGCACGTCGGGAAGTGCGTCAAATCTTCATTTTTAAGTTGTTTTTCCCAAAGAACTAGTTGACATTTGAATGCTTTAATTATGTCAAACATGTTCGTAATGATATGATCTTTTCCTTGTAACGATAAATTTAAATCGGTTAAGTGTTTAGCTATATCAACCAAGAAAGATAAATTTTGTATCCATATTGGATCGTAAAACAAACTTACGTCTTGATTTTTCGTTTTTAAAAACTGACATATTTCTTCTTTCAAATCCCAGGATTGTTTGAGAATCTCGGAGCAAGATAACCAACGTACCTCGGTATAGTAGGACAAACCTGAATATTCACTATGGAGCAAGATAACCAACGTACCTCGGTATAGTAGGACAAACCTGAATATTCACTATTTAACTCACTTAAGAAAGCAGTGAATTGACGCTGATTTAAACCTCGAGATCTTATAAAATTTATAACGTTTTTTATATATGACAAAACATTCTCCATATTTATTACTTTCGTGCATAGAATTTCTTGATGTATAATACAATGCATATGATGAATGTTTGAACCGTGAATTTCACTAAGTTTTTTTCTTAGTAATGCTACGAAGCCCTTGTTTTTCCCGGTCATTGATGGAGCGGCATCTGTAGCTACAGAATTTAATTTTGCCAAAGGTAGATTGTATTTCTGCAGAAGTCCAAAAACACAAGTAAATATATCTTCTCCTGTGATAGTACCAGGCATCGGTATTAGTTCCAGTAATTCCTCAAAAATGTTAAAATTCTTGTCACAAGAACGAAGAAACACTGCTAATTGAGCTTTGCCACTAATGTCCGTGCTCTCGTCACAGGCAATGGAGAAACTTTCGAAACTAGATGATTTTGCTTTGATCTGATCTCTTAAATTCGCGGCTAAATCAGTAACTCTTTCCGCAACTGTATTTCGAGACAATGAAATTGATTGAAAAGCCTTCACATTTCCAGGACAAACAATTTCTCCAGCTTTCATTAGGCATTCCTTGATGAAATCACCGTCAGTAAAAGGCTTCGAATGTTTAGCTATCAACTCGGACAAGACGTAGCTTGCATGTACCGCCGCTTCACTTTCTTGCAATACTTTACTAAACATGGACTGTTGCTTTTTCACTCCTAACTTGAGCTCTTTCAACTTTTCTTCTCTCATTAATCCTTCGTAATTGTTATATTTCGATTTGTGTTGTTCGTAATGACGTTTAATATTATATAACTTTGGTACATTAATAGTATTATTACATATCAAGCAGATTATTTTATCTTTTATTTCACAGCAAAAATATTCTAATTCCCATTTTACTTGGAATATTCTATGTTCGTCAGCGATTTTTCGTTTAATTTTACTACCACTTGGTTTTGATATAGACATACTGAATACAAAGGGCTGGAATAAACACGGTTAACGTTAAAAAGTAAACAAAAATTTATTCTTTCCACAAGAGATAAATCAAAATGCTGCAATGTTTCTTCAAAAATATTCTAACAATATCACAAAATGTCAAACGTTTATCAAAAATCAATTCAAAACAGAGAAACTAATTCTATCTCACAGCGAAATCGCTACAAATCAATCACAGCATTAAGTAAACAAACAGTTCGCTAGAACTACAGCTACTACTGAGATGAGTTGTTTGTTCTCGGTTTTTATAAGTTTTATATTTAATTTCTCGAATATACTGGAAACATGTATAAATATCTGGATTTTTGTGGATGGCAACAGCAATTACGAGATATTTATTTATTAGGTATTAAATACATGCGCTGTTCTACTTTTAACCTTCCAGCGCAGCTGTCTTTTCAAAAATCGTCTGCGTTGCTAAGGCAACATGAAGCAAATCTAATTACAATTCTAAATAAAAAAAACTAAATAAATAAATAACTATGAAATCCGTAACAATAGGAATTAAGTAATAATTAATAATAAAAGTGCATGCACATGCATGCACCAATATATCGTACAAAACTATGATTGGAAAACTGAGACCATGAGTTCGGCCACATTCGGCTATCGGGGGATGCGTACAAGTTCTGAGTGCACGTGTCTCCTAAAATCCGAAGGTAGCTGAACGCAAGCTACTCACACGCATTTGTAATTTAAGTAGTGTGTGTGTCAGCTCGCTGTGAGTAATCTAACAACACTGAATAAATTATCGTTAATTACTTAGCAGTAAACATTTCATTTTTTTCTTCGTCGATATGTTATTTTATTATTATATATTATTATTTGCCGATATATTGGCCGGGCCGCAAAAATATTTGTTGTGGGCCGCCTGCGGCCAGCGGGCCGCGAGTTTGACATCCTTGCTCTAAACCATAAGGATTTTTTAAATTATCATTTATGGTAATTTTTTTGTTTACGATATAATTAAATGTATTATGAAATATGATACATATATATTTACATATCTGTGCAATAAAGAAAATTTTCCAAAGGTATTCAAATTGTTTAATTTATTCAAAAGCAAATTCCCTTTTTCTGCAGATTAAACATATCTCTTGGCAACATATCATGCAGAAACGTAAACATTTCATATAAAATAAGTTAGAGAAAAAAAATAAGCTGAAAATTAAGATCGCAAAGCCTTAGTGAAGAACATATTTAAATCAACGGAGACAAATTTTGTACAACTGCTACATAAGGAAATTAATTACTTAAGAAATATTTTATGCTGAATGTTGCACAGACTACATGTAAGCACATTTTAATAAATTACACTGGTGTCCAAAAGTTAAGCATAAATTGTAAAATGCGAAAAACATGGAGTAAATATTCGTAAAATTATTCCAAATTTCTTGCGGATATTAATTGGGTAAAGAAGAAACATTGGGTTTATGCAAAACTTTTCAGTCGACTACGTCCTGCGCGAAACACCTGCGCATGTCGCAACGCAGAGAAACCGATTCACGCAACATAGGCAGTTCAGACAAGTTTCGGGCAACTGCTGTGCGAAAGAACGTTGTTAACCATCAAACAAGGTGAATGATGGCACAAAGACGACAATTGGAGATGTTTGCAAAGGGAAGAATCGTTGGAATACTGGAATCCGGACGATCACAAACCGAAGTGTCTCGAATTCTGAGTGTGAGCCAGTCTGCGATTTCAAGACTGTGGCAGAGGTTTCAAAGAACGGGAGATGTTACCCGACGACCAGTATCAGGTCGACCAAGAGTCACAACGCCTCGCCAAAACCGATATCTGGTAATAAGTGCGCGACGTCAGAGGGGCAGTACTGCCAGAGCACTGGGTTCGGCGCTCACAGTCGCCACAGGAATACGAATTTCGAGACAAACTGTTTACAGGAGACTCAATCATGCTGGCCTGTATGCCAGAAGACCAGCAGTTTGCATTCCCCTCACGCCTGCGCAGAAACGCGCTCGTTTGAACTGGAGTTTGAAACATCAACATTGGAGTGTGGGAGAGTGGGCCAATGTGATGTTCAGTGACGAGTCCCGGTTTAGTCTGAGTACTGATTCTCGTCGGGTAACGATATGGAGAGAACGTGGAACACGTTTTGAACCAAGAAATATATCAGAAAGACATCATTTTCCATCAAGGGGAGTAATGGTATGAGCAGGAATCATGATGGACGGCCGCACAGATCTCCATTTCTTTGACACAGGGTCTGTGACTGGTCAAAGATACAGAGACGAAGTTCTTGAACCTTATGTTCGCTTGTTTCGAGGTGCTGTCGGTCCTGACTTCATATTCATGGGTGATAATGCGCCCTGTCACCGAGCGGTGCTGTTGATGACTTCCTTGAAACGGAAAATATCCAGCGCATGTCGTGGGCTGCGAACTCCCCTGATTTAAATTCTATCGAGCATGTATGAAATATGCTCGGGAGACAAATTACAGCCCTTTCGCACCCACCAAGCTCCGTCACAGAACTGAAGAGAACTCTCTAAGAAGCTTGGAACCGTTTGAGCCCACAACTCATTCATCATCTCATAGCAAGTATGGTAAATCGCTGTGCAGCGTGCCTGGCTGTCAGAGGTGACCACACGCCTTATTAAACTGCAGCATCAGTAATTTATTAAATGTATTATTTTATCTTTCTTGCTATTCTCAGTTTTCTTTCAAACTGCTACTTTGGATAATAAAATTAATTATTATTGTTCTTTTGATTTGCTTCCTTATTTTATAACCATTTTACACTGGCACGTTTCCCGCTATTCTGATGTGCAGTTCCTTCTTTATTCATATAATTATCAATTATGCTTAACTTTTGGACACCAGTGTATATCACTTTATATTTTGCTTAACAAATTTAAGAACACGAAGCTATTCATATAACATGTCAAATAATGATGCATATTTTATACATATTTTAATCATTATTTTTCAGAATTTAATAACAAGTACTTCTGAATAATTATTATATATTATTGTGCTTATATAGAGACAGTATATACATCAATAACATTTTCCTAACTTGAAACCTTTAATTGTGTGAAATAAATAAGATAAACTTACTTGTAAAGTATGTGTAATATTTTCAATTATTTATAATATTAACAGAAAGCATTTCGAAAGTGCACATTTTGGAATACTTTAATTAATAAATCTCAGAAAGAACATGTGTATGCAGCAATTATTTTAATACATTTGTGAAAAGTTTTCTGAAATTTCTATAGGGTATTTAACAGTTTCCTGAAACCTGAAATTAGAATTTTTTTTTATTCAACAATTTAATTATGGTAGTTCATGAGCACTTGTCACAAGTCTGCCTCATTGCTGAAGGATTTCTCACACAATTCACCTGAAAGCCACAGTGTATCACGCTCAGTTACGATGCAGCTCATAATGCATACATACATTCTGATCTACCATTATGGTCCACCTTACATACATTCTTATCCACCATTATGGTCACATTCTGATCCACCATTCTGATCCACCTTACATACATTCTGATCCACCATTATGGTCACATTCTGATCCACCATTATGGTCCACATTACATACATTCTGATCCACCTTACATACATTCTGATCCACCATTATGATCCACCTTACATACATTCTGATCCACCATTATGGTCCACATTACATACATTCTCATCCACCTTACATACATTCTGATCCACCATTATGGTCCACCTTACATACATTCTGATCCACCATTATGGTCCACCTTACACTCTGATCCCCCATTGTGATCCACCTTACATACATTCTGATCCACCATTATGGTCCACCTTACATACATTCTAAAACACCATTATGGTCCACCTTACATACATTCTGATCCACCATTATGGTCCACCTTACACTCTGATCCCCCATTGTGATCCACCTTACATACATTCTAGATCCTCCATGGTCCACCTTACATACATTCTGATACACCATTATGATCCACCTTACATAAATTCTGATCCACCATTATGGTCCACCTTACATACATTCTGATCCACCATTATGGTCCACCTTACATACATTCTGATCCACCATTATGGTCCACCTTACATACATTCTAATAGACCATTATGGTCCACTTTACATACATTCTGATTCTCGATGGATATCGAGGTAGTCTTGATATGTACAGCCTCATGCGGTCACAACCAATGTTTGACACTCTTGGGAATTTTCAACTAAACTGGCATGTTTTAGATCCTGTTTGTAGTTCTATTTCAACATCAGTGCGAACCTGAAAAAGGAGGAAACATTGATTCATTTTCATCAGTTATTTGGATATAAAAAGCCCCATGATTGCTAACTGACTAAGGGTACGTGCACTTTCGTGGAGAAACTGGGTTGCATTCATGTTACACTTGGAGAAAACCAAACATGCAAGCAGTGCGTTCGAATGGATTCAAACTCTGGTCGAACTACTAGTGTTAAACAACCACTAGTTCAACCACACCATTACTGATAGTAATATGCTCATTTTATTTCTAATGAATAACTAGAGAAGAAACAAAAACATAATGAAAAAGGAAGATGCATTGCACCATACCGCCAAAAAATATTTATGTCGCAGAGTGTTTATGTACTTGTTCTTGTTTCATACCGAAAAAGTCACGGTGCCTATGCTAAATACCGTGAACTGGTACAACAAAGTTAAATTAATATCTGGTAAAAATTAAGTCTACTCAACAAAATAATTCACTTCAAGAAAAGGAGAGCACCCTTCAACAGTGGGCAAGATATAGTGCAGTGCTGTAAATGCGGTAACATTTCTCTTGAAATTTTTTACCATTCAGAATGCATTGTGTTATGATGATAGAAACAACCCGATGATGCTGGGAAAAGTCATAGAAAGTGAATAAAAACAAACAAGCATATATAAGATACACTTTTAAATTTTAAGATAACCTTAGAATTTATTCTTTCTTTCCATGATTCAGATCTTATATTATTGAGCTGACTTATGAAATCTGATTTTCACAACTCAGACTTTTACTTTTTAGATTGTGCTATTAGTCAAATTTTATTTCTGTGCATTCGCTTTCTTTTCTAATTCAAAATGAGATTACTCACCATGGAATGCTTCACAATGAAATGCGAGCTTTTTTGAATAATTACATTTACAAAAATAACTATTCTTGCAAAGCCGTACGGCCCCTGCATCGATTACATTACGATTTACTAGATGTTAGTTAGTGCCCCAGTGTTAATGTAATTAAATCATGGACCAGGTAAATCGAACAAGCTGGTTCCTCCATAAATATGAAACAAGCAGAACGAAAAAGGGAAGAAAATGTTCAAGTTTTCTGCTATTAGACAGAGTTGAAGAAATTTGAAAACTATGACAAGAAGACCTAAATGCAACTGGATGATAAAGCATCCCATAAATCAAGCATTCTCATGCTACTTACGATTGAAGAAATATTCACCAATATATTGATTTCTAATAGAAGTCAAATCACATGGTCAGCAAGAAGTCCGAATCAATCTTTCTCCTGCCTGCTTTTTATCGGAGTATTTTAAAAGCGGTGTGTATAAAAAATAAATCGACAACACTAGCATTGAAATAAATTATTTATGAAAACAGGCTACTTCGGAAGAAGTAAATTAATGAACGATTTATTGTAAGAATCGTTTAAGTTGAAACTACAGTTGCTATTTTGCCATCACTGCAGAGTTAACCTAAGAGATAGCTTAAAGTTAATAAATTCTAAATTAACAAAGATAATAAATTCTAAATTAACAAAAATAATAAATAGCTAGAAACCGTTGAAAGTTAAAATCAAACCAATTGATTCATGACATTGGATTGGATTACTTGGTAACGCCAATCACATATACACTCACGTTTGTGAAAATTGCAACACCAAGAAGGAATCGTCATAATTGAATGCAATTTAATACACAGTTGAGTGGTAGTGGTACAAATAAATGATTAAATGTTCAAAGCAAACAAACAAGAACAAGACATCAGAATCAGTATTTTGTGTGGCCACCACGCGCCGCAATAAGTGCTGCTACACCACGTGGCATGGAGTCAAACAAAGTTTGAATGTCTGACTGAGGAAGAGCATTCCATATCGTTTGTACGCGTACCCAAAGTTCGTCTGCAGACGCAACAGGACGAGGATCACGAGCAAGACGCCGACCAATGACATCCCACACATGTTCAATTGGCGACATATCCGGGGAACACGCAGGCCAAGGAAGAAGCTGTACCTGCTGCGCTGCAAAGAAGGATTTAACAATCCGAGCAGTATGAGGGCGGGCATTGTCCTGTTGAAATACAGCGCCTGGCAAGCTTTGAAGGAAGGGAACAGCTTCGGGCTGTAGAACTTCACGGATATACCGGTTGCTGTTCAGATTGCCCACAATTCGTAGCAATTGAGATCGTCTATGATATGCTATGGCGCCCCAGACCATAACTCCGGGTGTTCGTCCACTGTGGCGTTCGATAATGCACTCCGGAAGGTGGCGTTCACCGGCATAGCGTCTGACACGAATGCGGCCATCATGGTACCACAAATTAAAGCGGGATTCGTCAGAAAACACGACATGCTGCCAATCAGCACGCCAGTCTCTATGCTGATTGGCCCATTGTAGCCGCAGGCGGCGATGGTCGTGCGTTAGGGGGATCCTGTATAAAGGAGTCCGTGCGCGCAGTCCACACTGCAGCAGACGTCTACGAATTGATGAAGCACACAATGAAACACCTGTAGCTATTGACCACAGTGCTGCCAATTGTCTAGAGGAAGCTGTACGGTCCGTCCGCGCCATGCGGACCAGGTGTCTATCATCGCGAGCTGACGTCACATTTCGGGGTCCACTCCCGGATTTCCGAGTTGTCCGACACTCGTCCGTCCACTGCTTCCAAACGCGCATCACTGTGCTGCTGTTACGCTGCACACGAGAGGCTACTGCACGATACGACAATCCAGCTTCACGAAGGCCGATGATTCTCCCTCGTTCAAACTCTGTAAGTTGTTCAAATCTCGCTCTCTTTCGTCGACGAGGCATAAGTACAGATTGAGTTAACGTTTACCACTAGCAGATAACCACCGATAACCATACACGCCTCGCTACAGCCGTCTATTTATTCGGATCCATCAGCCGTTCAGAGGGCGCTGCTCAGCATACGCATGCGCTACGGATTTGCAATTCTAATCATTTGCATATCATGCGCTACTTTGCATTTCCTGAAAATTTCAGCTCACTCGCGTAAGTCCTTCATGGTGTTGCAATTTTCACAAACGTGAGTGTATATAAGATATGACAAAATACGATGGCTGCGCTGAGAGGGGATTGGCGACCTCAAAATTGACATGCCAATTAATCGTCAAAGTATCCTTATGCTTTTCAGTATTGCATCATATCATTATGTTTTTATATTGAAGTTTCTATTCTATTAAATATGTGTATACACAATATCAAGAATTTATTCAATTAATCATAAATTGCGTGTTATATTTCCACATGAAAGTTAGCAGATATGTGGAAATATTTTCATCAAAAAGGTTTGAAAAACATTTGAACCTTTACTTTGTGAAACTATTTTCGTCAAGAGACTTTACAAAAATTTTCGACGGACATTTTTTCCGAGGACTAGAGGAATTTAAAAAATTATATTTGTCTTAATTTATTACTTAGTTTTATTTAGAGATTAAATTGTTGTTATAATAGTTGTAAACTAGTTGTTTAAGTATTTCATAATCTATGTATGAGAAAGGTCATGAACAATGAAGGGGCAGGGTTTCCTATGCTCTGCAGGTATATTTTCCTATGTCCTGCAAAAGCTGCGGGGCGTAGGAAATTATAGCAAAACTTCCTTGATATTTCCTCGTGTCTTTCCTCATGTGATAAACTTTCTCTTGCTTCGCTAACACTAATGCTTTTTCTTCCACCATCCTCTCCCAACCTTTCTTTTGAAGGGGGAATTACATAAGATATAACAAAATACGATGACTGAGCTGAGAGGCGATTGGCGACCCCAAAACTGACTGTTCTAAATTTGGTATTCTTCCCCCTAAATTCATCTGTTCTCCCAAATTCGAGATCTTTCCATGTTAGATAACGCTGCTTGAAAAATGGAACTAAAACATAAAATTAAACAATCACAGCTTGGATACACTTGTGCATCTACTTAGTATAAATAATGCTTTGCAAAAAACTACGTCATTCCTTTTCCTAGCTTCCGCCATGCCAACAAATCTATGCTGCTATGCTCTCCTTTGTTCTTATTCTAAGGTGACGTTACGCGTATATAAAAATTATTATAACTGCTTATGATCAAGAAGTATCTTATCTACTAAGAAATAATTTGATATGTGCGAAAATAAAGATTGGTGATTCATCAAAATCCAGTTTTGTTATCTTCTATCTTCTTCATCCTACCTTAACCCTCAGCCACTACGACTGTCGAATACTAAGAGTACCAGTTTCATCTATATATATATATATATATATATATATGATATTTGCAGTTGATGGGCATTGGAAACGATGAAGCTTAGCAATCAGAGTCCGCATGTTGTCGTTGGCGAAATGGAAAGCAGCCGAATGCATGACACAGAACAATTTCGGTTTAAAACTCCCCACCTTTATTCAATTAAAATGGCAGCTCATTTTCTTTAGGCGAAGATCTCCAGATCACATATTTAATAATCATTTAAATAGAAATAATACGAAGAGATAGAGACGAGAAGACGAAGAGACAGCGCTAAGAGTTCGTATAGCAAGCAATGGCAGGAAGCAATCTGAAGAAAAATGTCGAGTAGAGTTATTTATAGTAGCGGTTACATAACAGGCCATAGAGTTCTCGAAAGTGCTGGTCTAGGGGTAAGATCCTGAAATTGCGGAAAGTTAATAAGAGGTTGCCTGTTCGCAAAGTCCTCGTAATTTTTATACTTTATATATATATATATGAAATAAATAAAAACAAATTGAGAAGTAAATGACCAGCAGGAATTTTGATGTCATAGAATGCTGAGATGCCGATCCACACGGAATAAGAAATTTTGCAGTCGAGGCAGATTAAATCTTCATTTTATTTTCAGTAAACATATTGCGGCCACAAACAACTTGGCACATTATTTGTGCCTATTTCAAGATGTTTACATTTACATACATAACTTTGCAGCAAGAAGAAAGTAGCAGACAGCAGTCCAACTAGGTAGAAGAGTAGTGAGTAAGTGCAGGTGTTCAGGGAGAAATCTTAATTCAGACTGAGTTAGTTTTGGTTCTCAATCATTTTGATTGAATAGTTAATACCTCTATAAAATTATTATTGGCTGCTTGATTTTTAATTCCATTTACTTCACTAAAATTATGTAAGAGTCATATGATATGGATTAATCTAGAAATGACGCAGTGCAGAGAGAGATGCGTGCATGCTTGCATGTATGTATGTATGTACTATAATTGCTCGAAATTCTTAAAGGCAGGAGTGCCTTCGTGATGAACTTCTTAAAAGAAACTGGCTCTCATTCCCTTTATATATAAGAAAACGATGAAAATGCTCATGAAATTCGCTCGCTGTATTCGTATCCGGCGTTTCTTTCGACATTCCGGGCCAATATAATATTTCTTTTGCTTTGTTCTTGCATTTTACTACTCCTAAATGACCATAATGAATTCTACTTAACATATCTTTTCGTAAACTTCTTGGTACAACAACACAGGAATTTTTAAATATTAATGCATTTGCTTCTGATAGTTCTTCTCTGAAGTTAAAATATGGTTTTGCCAGTCCTGGAACCATACATTTTTCATCGGCCATCCAATTTTAATTAATTTTCTTAAAACTTGTAGTTCTTCATCTTTTTGTTTCCAGTTGAAAAATTTCCATTTTGTCTTTAGACATTGGTATACATTCTACAACCAGTCCAACATGAGCTTCTATGTCTCCTTCAAAAATATCAGATCCTTTATCAGCAAATGATCTTGATAATGCTTCCGCTATAAAAAGCTCTTTTCCAGGTTTATATTTTATCTCAAACTGATATGGCTGTAATCATACGCATTCTTTGTAATCTTACAGGGCATTTAGTTAATGGCTTTTTGATAACTGATTCTAACGGTTTATGGTCACTTTCCACTGTAATATATTTTCCAAATATATACTGGTGAAATTTCTCACACGCAAATACAAAGTTTCCTTTTCAATTTGAGCATAATTCTTTTTTGTATCTGTTAATGCCTTAAATGCTTATACTACTGGTAAATTATTCTGCAGTAAGCCTGCTACTAGTCCTTCTTGAGATGCGTCTACAAATAAAACTACTAGCATGTTTATATCATAACACTGTAAAACTGGTTTATTTATTAAGACATTTTTGAGTCCTCTAAATGCTTTTTCATATGCAGCATTCCAGTTCCAGATAACTTGTTTTTTCAACAAATCTCTTAAACATGATGTCAGTTCTGATACATTAAGTATAAATCTAGAAACACACGTAATCATTCCTAGGAAAGTTTCTAATTCTTTGACATTTTTTGGTGGTTTTATATCTAGAATAGTCGTCGTTTGGCTTAAACCATCTTTAGAAAATATATGTCCCATATATTTTACTTCATTCAGCCCAAATTTACATTTATTGAAATTAAATTTAACATTCTTTTCTCTGGCTCTGTCCAACAACTTCTTTAATCTTAAATCATGTTCTTTTTTATCTTTTCTTCAAACTAATAAGCCATCTATATATATTTGAACTCCTTCTAAATCGCTAAAAATTTCAGAAAAACTTCTAGTGATGAACTCAGTCCATATAGCAACCTTAAAAAACAATATCTACCAAACGGAGTATTAAATGTAGTAAATTCACAACTTGAATCTGACAGTTTAATTTGCCAAAATGCTTTGTTTGCATCTAAAATACTAAACACCTTCGCATTTGTCATTTGAGATGAAATTTCTTCAAAGGTTGGTATGTGATAATGTTCTCTCAGTATATTTTGATTAAGGTGCTGAGAATCTAAACACACTCTGAAATTACCATCCTTTTTTCTTACTGTAACTAATGAATTCACGAATTCTGTAGGTTGATTAACTTTCTTTATAATACCATCTTTTTCCATGCTTGCCAGCTCCTTTTTTAATGGATTTAATAAGCTAAGTGGAATTTTCCTACAGGGCTCTATTTTACCAACAGCTCCTGGTTTTAATTTAATGTGATAGGTATATCCAGTTGAATTCACAGTTCCTTTAAATAAATCTTGATATCCTTTAAAAGATTCCGGTAACTTTTCATTAGAATCAGGATTTACTGCACAAATCCTTTGTACTAGGTTTAATTTTTGCAATGTAGGTAAACCTAAAATAGCTGGAACAGTTTTATAACATGCTACTACTTGAAATTCTACTTCATCCTTGTGCCCTTTCGATGTCTCACATAATAAGTTACATTTTCCGACTACATCAATTGTAGTACCATTATAATTATTTAAAGTGACTTGATTTAGTTAAACATTTATCTCTTAAATTTAATTGTTTAAATTTAGGCAATGGTAACACATTACACTGAGCACCAGTATCCAACTTAACTAATAAATATTTGGATATGTTTACTTTAGTCTTTCAAACCATACTATTCTATTTTTAGAAAATAGATTTCGATCTTCTACTGACCCTAAAATATATTCATTACCATTATTATGCAACTCATGCTCTAAATTATTGTGTACAATATTAACATTTTTATAAGTGCACATTTTAGAAAAGTGATTTATCTTTTTACAGTACATGCAATCTTATTATAAGCAGGACAATTGTATAACTCATGAGAAGTTCCATATTTTCTACATGGTTTTGGATTATTGTACGTATTTCCTTGACAGTTTGAAGATGATTTAGTACTTTGATGCTTTTGTTTTACGTGACATTTTTTGTTACGAGGCAGACCTTTTTCCTCTAAAGGTGGAATTTTATTCTGTTTGATCACTTCAATTTTATTTTCTTCAGTTAAAGTTTTCAGCTGAAGTTCTGCTAATTCAGAAGCTTTACACATTTTAATACATTTCTCCAATGTTAACTGATCTTCCCTTAATAATCTACCTTTAAGATTTTTATTTAGAATTCCACTTACTATTCTATCTATTATTAAACTATCTTTTAATTCTGCAAATCCATAATTACTACTTAATTTCTTTAAATCTGTTAAAAAATTATCAAACGACTCACCCACATGCTGTGTTCGACAAAAAAAACTTTCGTTTGCTTTCGGTACGCAATAATTTTCGAAAGCTTGAATTACTTTGTCAACATCCTTCTTATCTTCTTCACTTAAATTAAAAGTATTAAACTTTTCAAGTGCTTCTTCACCAATAATATGCAATAAAATAGCTACTTTAATTTCAGGTCATTTAGTAATACCACCAGACGCTAACATGTAAATCTGGAATTTTTGTTTCCCCTTCTTCCAATTTTCGCTTAAATTACCTTCGAAATTTAGATTACTTGGTGGCTTTAACCCATCCATGTTTAAAACTGTAAATAGTTTATATATATGTATTTTAGCCACTTCAAATAAAAATAAACAACGAACTTATGGAAGTTTTGATTTCACCGTAAACAATTTAACATTGTGTTTTAGTTTTGAATATCTTTACGGTTATTCACAGTGACGCTGCGTGGTTCTTTAGAAAAGATTTTCTTTTTTAATCTATCTCTGACTGCGGCCATGTATCATTTTTATATGTTTGATAAGTGCTCAATGATGATTACGAGATGTATACAAACATCGTTTATTCTGCTTTCTACTCTAATGATTCTATATTACAGTTATGATTAATAATAATAGATACAGTTACAGTTACATATCTAACAGTTATGGCAGCAATGAATAAAGAATTTATTTTCATGTAAAAGAAAATTTCCGAGCCAGAATTGTCTAGCAGATTGCCAATATTAGATTTGAAAATAGTGTAATTTTACTTGGAAGCAATGCCCATGCAGCTGTGTCTTCTATCACATGACATTTACAACAAAGATTACAGAAAGAAATATATATTGTCGACTTACGAGTTTACTTTTCCCTTTTACGTGAGATATCCTGCGGTATTTGTCACCTGTGGTTCTTGCCTTTGTTTGAATACTCTTTTCGAGTTAAACAAAATCAGTGTGTCGAAATTTTGCGTCAATAAAATGCCACCCCCGCTCGGGTCTTGCGTGCGAATGAAACTATATTTGCCGTCAGCAAACCAAGAGTAATTTATTCTCTGACGTTTGAAGGTTGCAGTCACAGTTATTAATTTTTAAGATGATGACGAAGAAGAATAAATTCTTTGTTTCTTTTTACACCAATTGTTTCTTAACTAACAGCTTGCAAAATCTGAACATAATTTACACATTTGCGGCATCTTAGGCCAGGAAACAGGAAGTTACGTAAGAAAGGTTGAATGGGTACCGTAAAACAGATATGAATATCAGTTTTGTTTTATTTTTAAAAATCCACTTTGTACATTACGGGTTACTTTAGGAATTATCTCAAAGAAAGATTGCTAAGTTGCATTTCACATGTTATTATTATAAATATAGTTATAAGAAAATTTTATAATCAGTTTTAGTATCAAAAAGGAACATTCAACTTTATGGGAAAAGACTCTTGTTTTTGTGCTGAAATAGCAATCTCATGAAAGGCTTAAATTATTATTTATAATAATTAACCAGTCTTGTTTATATTAATTTGCATTGATTCATAGAATACCAGAAGATAACCATTTAACTTAAATTATCGATTACTTCCACGAACACTCTAGAATGGAAAGATTCAAAGATAAGTTTTTAAAAAAATTTCTTCTGTCTGATATCGTGTAATTCCGTCGGAAGATAATTTTTAGTTCCTGCTTCATAAACAAATATAATTTACATTTTTTAATTAGAGTGAAAAATAAGTGACTAAGGACCAAAGTACTTAGTATTTGGCATTAACAACATATTTTATTAATGACATTAGAGTTACAAATGTTCATAAAAGCTCTTATACCGATACATTTAGAATTATATCCATTGGATTATTATTACAACTATAATAAAGGCATTAGTTATTTACAAGTATGTTTGTTGCTTTAAATACCATGCAGTCTGTTAAGCAATTTTAGTTATAATTTGAAAGATTTTACATGATGCCGAATGGCAACACTATGCGAACTGTATATTTACGGCAAGCGTAAAAAATTATTTAAAGGCCTCTTATTCCGTACCAAAATTTCCCAGTCGCTTAGAATATTAAATGCCCGCTAGCATAACGTAAACCAACCGCCCAACCAGTTGCAAAATTTGTAAAACCGAAACCAGTTGCAAAATTTGGAAAGATTCTACTAAGACACTAAATACTATACTCGACAAAAATAAGGCCATATACAATTTATTTCATAAACTACAGAAATTTTCTAAATGGCTGCCATTTATTTATAAACACTTTTTTTTTCAATAAAACATAATTCTTAATGGACGTTTCTTAGTAGATTAACATTACTAGCAAAATTTCAAATTTTCATGATACATTGTCATTCGGTTTTGTTATTGTTCTAGGTCGATTATATATAAACCGCCAATTTAAGATTACACCACAATAAATAATCTAAAGGAATTAAGGTTGAAAAATGGGTGAGCATTTAATGGACCCACGTGGATCAATTTATTCCCCAGGAAAAGGTTATCTTAAAAATAGATTATGTTAGAATGTTATATATGAGAACGGAGGAATATGAATTTTATTGAAACCAGTTGCTTCTTTTCATTATGGACTGTCATTAATTGAGAGATGCGAAACATTTACTGCTTATTAAATAAGCTTCATTTATTACACTGATATGAAAGAATGTGGATCAATTACTGTAACGTTGTGTCATATTCTATCATATTACAGCGCATTCTATTCCATATAGCTGTGGTTATGTTTCCCATGTTTTACTCTCTTCAGTTACATTAGCAGAATTCTTTTGCCAGTACTGAAAAGAAATTCAGTAGGGGTCAATTTTATCTTCTGTGTTGAATTTCTTTGCGGAAAAACAGCTTCAAAAAGTTGTCGATGGAAAACAAGAATCGTAGCCATGATAGGTTATGTCTAAGCCCTTGTGAATATTCACGTTTTCTCGAATTATTAAGTGATAAATCAGAAAGAACAGTTGGTAAAAAACAAGTCATCGTACTCTAAAATGCATACAGTGGCTTCTAAAAGTGTTTAGATACCTTTAACTCTCGTGCAAAAATAATAGGAGAAAGAGATTAAATCAGAATTTTTTAATTGTTGTTCTGGTTTGAATAGAAACTTTTCTCTGCCTCGGAATGGCAACAATCTGAACTTGGGAACTTGATTCCAATTTGTTTTGATGCTGCTCGATTCTGCTGATGAGATGTCAAATAGGTTCCAGATTAGATTAATTTGTTTGGAATTTTAATAAATTCCTTTTTAAACTAGACTGAGTGTTTTGAACACTGAATTATCATTGAGCCACTATTTGTAGAATTTTAGATTCCGTTTGTCTCAAATATAATTCTTTTAGAACTTACTTAGATGCTCAGCGCCATTCGTCTGTTAAATCAGCATACATTAGAGCGTACAATTGTAATTTTTTAAATGATATCTTCATTCCATTTCTTACAAATTTACTTAAAAAGTTTATTATCATAATAATTTACAGTGGCTCACAATTGTTTATGGGCATTTGTATTTTTTAAATTTATTTGCATAGATCTTGTACTAAGTACTGAAACACAGACTCCAAATGCTTTCCTAATACATTATTTTTTTTCCCTATTTTAAGACTTGCATTTTACAAAATATTCTTTGCAATAAAATAATTTATTCCTAAAGTGTTAATCACTTTAGGAATAAATTATTGACTAACTCGAATAATAATTCGGACTCTCAAAAGTTTCGTTGAGATATTTTTGTCGACAATATTTCTTGTCATATTTTTTTTAAATGAAAATGCATCACAAGAATTATTGTCTGCATTTAGAAAATATTACTTGTCTAGTGAAACATGTCAACAACTGCATAACTGAAGTAAACAGGGCAAGAAACTATAACAAGTCGAAATTTAACTAATAAGGTTTACCGTTTCAAAGATGGTCAAAGTATTCGAAATATCCAAAACATCATTGATATAAGACCTTTCAACTATCTTTGATGAATTAAAAGAAGAGAAATTGAGGGGAACTGCTCAAAATGGACAAAGTTTAAACTACATACCAAGCTAAGACGAAGGTATAGAAGACTAAAGCCCCGTTCACACCAACGCGGTCACGCGTTCGGACGTAAAGCGTTGACCAATCAGAAGCGAGCTCAGAGGCGGCATTTTCCGGACGAACGGAGAATAGCCTCCGAAAAATCAAACAAAACCCAGAGATCAATGCTATAAATCTTGCAGGGGTTTAGAAAAACGTTTGCAATAAAAGTTATCTGCAAAGCTATCAGAAAAGTCATTAGAATACATAGCTGCTATGGGCGAACAGCAAGAGGGAAATCTTTTGTCAGCAAGAAAACAAGGGAAATACGCATGGCATTCGCAAAATTCATGGTAAATAAGATTTATCATAAAAAATATTGTTTGTTATAGATGAATAAGAAATTCAATAAATTTTGGATCCAATGGACGAGTTGCTGTAAGGCGAAAGCCAAATGAGGAACTAAAACCGAAAAACCTGTTGCCTACTTTTAAGCATGAAAGTGGCATAATGGCTTGGATATACACTGGTGTGCAAAACTTAAGTAACAATGTAAACATTTAGCAGATAGCCATGAAATTGCAGAAAAGGAGGTCTGGAGATCAGTACAATGAACACGTAAGTCAGTAGAAACGTCATGCGCATGCAAATATCAGGAAAGAAACGTCAGAGGCGACGTGAGCGTACACAAAACGCGTGATATCGGCGCACGCAGCTCAACAGTAGAATAAAAGGAAGGACGGAGACGCAATTCAACATATTTGCTGCAAGTGCCAGTGAGTCAGTTCGTGAAATATGGCTAGAAGAAATCACTTGGACGACTTCACACGTGGAAGAATGATCGGAAAGCTGGAGGAGGGCTTACTGTCACCAGTGTAGCTGCAGAGTTCGGAATCAACAAAAGTGTCGTTTCGCGCGCTAGGAAAGCGTTCCAAACCACAGGTACAACCGTTAGAAAGGTTGGTGGTGGCCGCCCAAGGACGACATCTGCAGGGGATGACCGATATATCGTCCTGCAGGCGAAAAGAGGCCGACAGCAGTCAGCAAGCGCCATTGCTCACCAACTCTGTACAGCAACGGGACGACAAGTGTCGCGGTTTACTGTGGCCAGACGCCAGGTGCTCCGTACACTTTCTTCCTATCCTATCCTTCACAAAGGGGGGCTTATTCGCCCGCCGTCCTGAACGCTGCTTTCCGTTGAAAGTTGGCCACCGTTTACAGTGGTGCAGAGAGCACAAAACCTGGACAACTGATCAATTGTTTTAACTGTACTTGGTGTTTTATGTTTTTCTATATTTTTCAATTTTTAATGAAAATAATTTGAACTTTTATGCATTTTTGCCTTACCGCGAAGTGAGAACTGAATTAATTAGTATCGCATGTGCATTAGGTAAGCGGCGCTTAATCGTCTGTGAAATCGCCTGTGTTTAGCGCCGAAGTGTGGCTATGGCAAATAAATATAGTGAACTTTAAAGAATGCATTTATTCTGTTGTGGTTTATGTGCTATTGACGAAGTACATTTAATACAAAATTCGTTAACTGTTAATTCAAATATATTTAAATGAAATGCAGGAAAATTGCGTATAATTTAATATTCCGTACAAGGAAGTCATACGGTGTATACATCAGATTTTTTAGTTCAGTTATAATTTTTTCTTTTCAGATGCAAATACATTTTTCACTCATTGTATGCACTTGTGCACACACATTAACATATATATTGATGAAATTGTGTTGTGTGATTCTGAAGTTTACCAAAAGGAATTTAAATAAAGAAATTTTAATAACGAATTTACTGTTGGAATAATAAACCCGAAAATTTTCGTGATTACACTTCGTACAACGGCCCATTAACGGCTGGGCGGCAAAATCGTTGAACACTGGTAGTTCGGTCCGATTTTCGAATCCTGGCGAACGAGATGGCTTCATAGATGTTTTTGTAATTTTCCCCATGGTTAACGTGTATAAGAGCCAGTTTCCATTAAAAATTCCTCCACGAAGGCATCCCCTCCTTAGGCAGATTGCCCTAAAGTGCTTTGCCATAGCTGAATACATTACACCACTACATCGCGCAAGCAGGTAAAAATGACACTTCCTATGCTAGTTGCCATAGGTACGAAAATTCGGCCACAGTTTAGTGTTATGAAACAAAATTACAAAAGAGATGTTGGGTATAAAATTTATAGATAGGACTATCTTTAAATAGTTGAAGTTTACCAAAAGGGATTTAAATAAAGGAATTTTAATAATTAATCTACTGTTGGAATATCATACCCGAAAATTTTTGCCTTCCATTTCGTACAAGGGCCCATCAACGGCCGAGTGGTAAAATCGCTGAACACTGGTAGTTCTGTCCAACTTTCGAATCCCGGTGAACATCCAGGCTGCATGGGTGTTTTCGTGATTTTCCGCATGTATAACGTGTGTGCAGTATCTTGTAGATGCAAACGTAAATAAAGCGGGCGCAGCCCGCTCAACTTACGGGCTCGCCCACTAGTTGATACCATAAAATGAGTTTAAACTACTGGAAACTTGATTTCAAGCGTCTTGAGAAAGTTCCCTTCAAGAGTTTGTGATTATTACTGCTTTTTCATACATCGTAAAATGAATGTCAATGTGTGTGGAAAGAAATGTAAAAATAAATTATACGTATTTTCAAAATAACATTTTGTTGCCCTTTACGAAAATAAAGCCACAAGTCACGTGTTAACGACTACAACTACATTTCTAGGATAAATATAAAAGGAGATAATGTAAAGTATATGCTCCTTTCTACGTATGCCAGAAAAATCTCCCCATGCCGACCTGATCAACTAATGCATTTTCGAAACGCCAAAAAAAGCGCTTTCCATATATCGATCAAACACAACTGAGCGATGAGTGTAAATGGGGGGGGGGGGGACGCAGGAACGCGGAGAAAACATTCACATGATGGAAATCAGGAAATGCTCTTTTACCTATGAAATCAAGGTGCGCATTAATAGTTTTTTTTTTTAAAGAAAAACTATCAAACAGGTTTTTTAAAAATGGTATTTATATTATAATTAACTCGTTTACTGTGCTAAAATTGTTCAGAAGCTGTATAAGTATGTCTGTATATTTTTAGCTTTTGGAAAAGGAATCTTCAAATAATTCTTTGAAATAAGTGAAAAGAGAGAACGCACTCTTTATTGCAAACTGAGGATTCATGTTTAATCTCTTAAATAAGCAATCTGATTATAAAAAATTTTAATAATAATAATAATAATAAACTGGTACTTACTGAAACCCAGAAAATGATCTTACACAATACAATCTCTCTCGATGAAAAAAGGTAAACTATGGTTCTATTAGCATTAAAAATATAACAGAATGTCTTTGACCCAAACAGAAGCAAACTGCTTAAATTTACTTCCAAATTACAGCAAAACTAAGAACTAGTACTCATAATATATACTAGAACAGACAACAGTCGGCATGAAATGCTAAGCTCTCTGACTCAGTGATGGATCTAAAATTCCAGTGACGTCTCTCATAACGATTCCTTCAAGCAACGAATGTGTAGCATTTCGAACACCACATGAATATCATCAAACATTATCAGGACATTAAACTAATAATTTTTTTTAACTTTTTGTCAAAGAGACGCTTAAATAAAGAAAATGCATCCGAGCATAATGAAAAACAATAAGCAGAAGAAAAGCAACGAAGCACATGTATTTCTGAATATATTAGAAATGAAAACCTACAAATCTTCCTCGAACAGCAACGTGAAGCTCGGACGGTAAAAAACATTGAAAGAGTCTGTCCATACTGCAAACATTTGATCGACTGTTATGCAGATGTCCAATCCATATCGATATTACCGGAACATGACTGAAAATCTCGCGATGTTCCGGCTCCTGATACATATGCCCAAAGGGCGCCTGACATAGAAGTGTCCAAACCGATGAAGGAGAGGTCTAAAGTGGTAAGAAGGCAAAAAAACCAAAATCAATCAATAGCTGCAGACCAGGAGAGGCAAGAACCCAGCGAGATTTGCTGTCTTCGAAATCAAGACCCCTGCTAAACAGGCACAATAAGCCCTTTTCCAAATGGTTTACTTCATTCATTGTGAAAAGCACTTTTACACCTTACTTATACTAGCATTCTAACCACGTGCGAACCACGTCATCATAAAAATTGCTTCATACCTAGCATGCATTCAAATGAAAATCTCAAAGGATTCTAATTCATTGGCCAGTATGTGTATATAAAGAATGATCTAATTGTTTAAACTTCAATTGGAATGACTGGCAATACCTCTGCCAATAATTTTGTTCAACAGGATTTAGCCCTCTCACTGCGTAATTCTTTTATCAAAATATGTTCAAATATTGTGTACTTTTTTAATTGCATATTTCAGATCTACATATATTTTAAGACTTAAAATATACAAAAAGTTTTTGTATTCAATATAGAATTAAATCATAAAAAAAGGTTGCCAGAAAATTTAAACTGAAGAATAATCATATAAAAGCAAAATTTTTAAAATTAATCTCGAGGCAATCCTATCTCAACAATCTTTGCACTAAACACGCGTTTCTTTGAAAGTTTTTTTTTCCCCCTCGAAAACAAACAGACCAATGTCTACAAGTTCCTTTTTTGATGGAATTAGAGGATATATGGCTAGCAAAATGTCGAGCAGTTAGTCTCATGGGCTTGAGAGTTGAACTAAAGACATCTTTGAAAAGACGGTGCAAAATGTGCTTGTATTTTCGCAGAAATATGGAGAACTAATGCCACCTGTGAAGCCAGATCTGAATAAACAATTAAACATTGCAGAAAAGCCGAAATGAAACCATAAACGGGAAAACAGTGGGTTGCACAGTTAAATACACTGAAAAAATAGATCTAAACAGAAATTGCAGGTTATGCAAGTAGCCCACTACCCATGCAAATCGTGGGATACGCAGCGAGAGGGTTAAAAGTAAAATTTTAAAATGATCGAAATAAACTGGCTTTTATAACTGAAATGCTTTGAAAAAATAATTTCAAAATCCTATAAAATTTTAAATATAGGCTTTTGATATTTAAGTTACTACTAGATGACTATTTTTATAATTTTAAACAGAAATTTTTACCACTAATTTGGTTTTCTTAACATGAATTGCTTTTTATATGCTCAACTATACAGAATTCAGCATTTCCAGAGCTGTTATTGTATATGTAATAATTTTGATTTGTTATGATAGATCTCAAAGCATTTGAAGTCATGATAATATATGGTAGATGCAGAATGAAAAATAAGCTTGCAGTTATGGAAAATTTAAATATTCCTTTTGCAACATTTATGGCCACAAATAAAAATGGCACACTAATCCTGCCCGTTCCCGAACTTTTACATTTTTGATAGCATCGTGGCACCATTTAATTTGCAAGAAAAGCAGAAAGCAAGTGATGTATTTAAAAATGGAGGCCTAGTTCAAAAGGAGAAAGGTTTTGGTTCACAACCCTTTTGCTGACTATTTAACGATTTGATACTGGTGGATTGGCTTTCAGTTTGCAATATGCAATGCAGGGGATTCCAAAAGGTTCGATGAATCGATGATGAAGAGGGTCAATAATGCGCAAGGGGCTGACAGAAGAGAGTAATACAGATCCCATTTATTACAGAAAAATTAATAAAACTGCTTATTGTTTATTGATACAAAGCTGTAGCATGTGTTAAGGAAGAAATCATAAAGCAAATATAAGAGGAAAATAACACTAAAATTAGTTAATACATTTTAAAAATTATTTTAAACATATAATTCTTTATGAAATACGTGAAACATAAAAAAGTAATAAGGAATACACAATAAAAAATATTATGAGGAATGCAAAATAAAAAAACAGGCTGAATAGTCTTTGTAATTTAAAATTCTCTTAAGGAATTTCGTGCCAAATATTAAAAAATTACATCATACATCAAGTTCAGTCAAGCACAATAAATTAAAACTGAACTTTTGTGGAATTAGAATCTGTGATTTTGTTTCAGAAAACTTGCTTACATTTGTAAATATATATAATATGAAAAATAATTAATCATAAATCTAATAAACCATTTTTTAAAACTTTGGTTCATATTCAAGGTCACTAATCTCTAAGTTATGCATGTGAATTATTTGTATTATGGTTATGTTGTATACTGTGCAAAAAATATATGGGGGTTTGACGAAGAAATCCATTCCTTTAAAAGAGATCAATGCAAGAAAAAGGAGAAATATACAAATTATAATACAGAGTTAAGAAAGAATACTGCAAATTAAGTTCGTATTTCACTTTACATACTTTTTACTTACATATAAGTATTTGCTGTTTTTTTATATCTATATGAATAGTAAATAAAATCAACGAACAAAAAAAAAAAAGTTCACAGTCAAACCATCTGGTGCCTTTTTGAGATGACGCAACTACTAGAAAAGTAATGAAATATGTACACATAGGTAAGTACACTTTTCAGATGATTTGGGATAAAACAACTATCCACTCGGCAACAGCAATAGTAAAATAAATAAGATTATTCTAAATGTAAGACTCCTGCTAAAAAAGCTTTGACGCTCACAGAGTTACAGACTTCATAAATAAATACTATTTTATGAGACCTTGCGAGATAAAAACAAAATCAAAAGTCTCTTTCAGATGGACAATCATATTTAATTCATAATGTTTGCATCTAAGTAAAACATAAAAGCACTGGAGTTCTCAACATCATTAGAAAAATAATTTAAAATATTATTAGGCAGATTAATAACATAAATTTGACATTATTTCTTTGGGAGAAATTTTTTTGCATTATTATAACGTAGTAACAAACTATAATAAGAAACACAACAGATCCAATGTTTGTTAGTTTTTATTCACTTCGATACAAAAATAAGTTACGATTTATCTTACAAATTCCTCTGACATAAATAACACACACATATAGCAGAGACTTCTTCAAACGAACCGCTGCGACTGTCAAGGGGAAGATTTTTGTGCATTTAATGCATGGAAGATCTACACATTTTTACACATCTACATTTTCACAGCATGATTTGTTAAGTGTTTAAAACACTTAAACTAATTTCAAATCATTCAAGCTGAAACAAGAATTTTTATTTTATTAAGATTTTATCCTTGAAACTCATACATATATCTAAGTGTATATATTTATGATCTGTATTTAAAGATAGCTCAATTAAATAACACAGAAGTCCCTGACCCAGACTTATTTCTTCTTTCTCGAAGTCAAATTGTACACATGGATTCACATCATAAAAATTTATCTTACAAACAGTAACAAATGAGATATTGCTGAATGCAACTTAATGACTACAAAATGATTAAATCTAAACATATACAACAACGCATTTAACAATAAATCTAAGACAAGAAATAGATCTATACAAAAAAAGTGGCAGTAAAAAGTAACAATACAAACAAAAATTTCTTAAATAAACATAAAAGTACATATACATTGGTCTCATAAAACACATATAAAGGAAAGTTTTTAATTTAAAATCTAAATATTATTTACACATTAAAATATACTAAAATATAATTAAGCACAACACTTGTACTCATAAGCTCAAAAACGAAGATAATATTGAAAACTCCTGAAAATTTTCTTTTTTCATTTATCTTTCAATCACACAAAGCCGAAAAATGAACTCTGAACAAAAAGAAATACCAATTTAAATTAAAATCAAAATAGCTAGTGCATAACACAGATTCAAATCTTTCGGGATATTAAAATTTTACATTACTTTTTTTAAGGAGAGGGGATTTCAATCACACATATTTCTGGCATTACTCACATGGCATTTTTTAAATATAAAAGCACTAACATTTATACACAAATTAAACTCATTATATCAATTTGTCCACCAGGTTATAAAATAAATTGTTTTATACAATTAACATTTCAACAGTCGCAGCGTTTCGATATTGCATAACGATATAAATGCTATACACACAAAAAGAATAATCATTAAATGATCATTCTTTGAAGCTTTACAGAAGAACACTAAAAAAGAAACACACTTTGCACGGCAGAGCCTCGAGTAATACCACTCTCAAGGCGTAAAAGGCTGTATTTATATATGTAGGTTGTTAAGGCGAACTTTTATTTCACTGAAGGATGTGTTGTATAAACACAGAACCTATCAGGGCTAGCCATACCTAAGCATTCACTCAACAGATCAAACACATCTCAGTTTACCTTCTATTCAAAGCATCTGTTCTTAAAGCCTTCATTTGGAAGTTAAAAAATATTTGACAGATACAATGTCAATTTTCCTAGATTTATAGGAAGACGATGTTGGCCAAATTAACTCAAAAATATTACTTTTTTTGTCTGCACCTTATGAGGGGCATGTTATGCACAGCTTTCCAATCTGTGGCTAGCAACATTATTTGCAGCAAGCCTAAAAATATAGCTATATATATATATATTTATTTATTTACTAATATGTATGTATATAATATGTATATAAACATCTAAAATTTCCTTTTTCACCAAGTGAAAAAAATAAATAGAATGTTTTAAGTGATTAATATAAGATACATAATCAGTGGTCTGACAAGGTACAATAAAAAAACTTACAAAATTCACAGAAACGACCAGAGTTAGAATTCCTTCCCTCCCTCTTTAAAGTGATATTCTTACGCTAGGGTGCATAGATAGGGTTACTCTAATTTTAGAGTATGTATAAATTATACCGGTTTTATGTGCAAAAAATTGCGCACTGTCTTGGTATCATAAATTGCATAGTGATAGTATATGCTAATAAAAGCATTAGCATTTATGCTATAAAGCATATAAAGGTAGAGATAAAATATATGCAATTATGGGAGATACGACCATTAAATAATTCATGAGTAATCATGAGTCAAGTCTTCATGAGTAATATTCTATTGGAAGATTTCACTCAACAATAAGGGTCTGTAAATATCTAAAGAAAATGAAATCCTATAAATATATAGGCAAAATATGGTCCCATGCATATTGACCTTTTTCATTTATAAAGCTGCTCAAAATAATACCCGTAAGAACCCCCATAAAATTGAGTGTAAAATTAAAAAATACTTTTTTTCAAGCACTAAAACATGATATAAAATGCTAAAAAATGTATAACTTTCACACAGAAAATTAAAGAAAATAAATATGTTTGATGAAATGAGGCTGACTAAACATGAATCGCAGTAATAGATACTTTCTATCAAGAAAGTAATTCTCACAGAAGACAATGATGGCCAAAGCAACAGCACGAACATAAAAACCTAAAGATATCAAGCATCCAAATCTGAGTCTGGTTCACTTTCACTGGCAGGAGATAAGACATGTTCATCTCCAGAACACCCAAACCACTCTGCATTTTCAATAAGAGCGTCTTCACTGCCATCGGAGGCCACAGCAACACCTGTAACAACAAAACTGCGTCGTACAAGGTCCCGTTGGTTCTTGAGCTTATCAAAGGCGTCCATGATGCACCGGGAAACTTCAGTTGCGGAAGGAAGATAAGTATTCATGGCCGTCTTTGAAAGAGCATCTAGTGAACTCGAGCTTTTGGAAGAGTTCCAGATTTCTTGCAATAATTCTTGGAAGTTTCTGATTATACATGCACTTAAAGGCTGCAGTTTGGATGCACAGCCTTCAGGCATGATGACAGGTGTTATACCAGATTCTAGAATAGCATCTTGAACTGAGCTGCAAATGTGAGGTTCAAAGCAGTCCATCAAGAGCATACTTGGAGATGGCACATTGCTCAACCACACATCATCAGCCCACTTTTTAATAACATGCTGATCAACTAATAATCTATCTCTGAATAAAAGATGAGGTATTCCTTGGGGCCTTGATGTGTATTCATGGTTTTTCAAAATAATCATGGGCGGCAAGAAGGTCCCGTCAGCCAAACAAGAAAGTATGACGACAGCATTCCAAGAATACATCCCACTATTAAAAATAACTCTTCTTTCATTTCCAGATACAGTAAATAACAAAGGAATTTCATCCATGCAGCCAATAGCCAGCATAGAGAAGTTATTCTCCTCTTGAAGCTCTTTCACCATATTGCGAAATTTGGTTACTTCAGCCTCCATTTCTTCAGGGAATGTCTCTCCAATACTAGGCAATGCTTCTAGTAATCTCGGATACCTCTTACAGAAAGAAAAGACATAATCTTCGGCAGGCATGTCATTTAATTGAATTCCAGTTTTCATTTTTTCAGAAAGAGCATACTCCACAAGCTCCTGATTTGTAATAGGCAAATTTTTGTCATATCTTGTCAATATCCACTTTATCAACTGATTATCTTTCTGAAGACTCCTACAAATGCCGTATCTTTTACACCAATTTTTATACCATTCTTTACTGCATTTCATATTATTAAAACCATGTTTCTGAAATATTTCTAAAGCTTTGGTTCTAATCTCAGGTAACTGTGGTGCAGTATCTGGAGTTCTTGAACTATTGTACCAATCAAACACTTCTTTGTCTACATCTAAACAGTTCACCTTCCTTCCACCTAAAGAACCTCCACGTTCTCGAACTTGACCTGTCTCAGCCAGCCATTTTAATTTATCTTTACTCTTAACCCATTCACGTATTCTTTTTCGAGCTACACGAAAACATCTGGCAGCACAATTCACACTCTGTCTTTCAGCAACTTTCGCAATCTCTACTTTCACAGCAGGAGGGTAATTCACACGGCTTTCTTTTTCTAAAACATCAATATCTGCATCCTCTTCATATAATTTCTCAGGGTCCATACCTCTTTTATTCCACAGATAAAACCACCAACAATTTTTTTTCACTTCAGCTTCACCTATAATATTTAAAATTTCATTAGCCTTATTTTGCACATCCATTGGCTTGATAATGACCTTATGTTTATTACAATCCTGTATCCATGAAAGAAATTTCTGCTCTGCTGTCTCAGACTTCAGTATCTTTGTATGCAGTGTCTGAAGATTCTCACAGTAGACTTTTTTCCGTATTCTATCTTTGTCTTTACACCATTCTGAGACTGTTATATGATGGACACCAAACTTCCTTGAAGTCTCTTGATATGAATGGCTGGCTGCATAGTCTATCACCATTAGTTTAAAGTCAGGAGAATACCTTTCTCTTCTTTTTTTGACACTTAGAGCTTTCTTTTTCTCTTCAGCAGATGGCATATCTGTTATGTGATTCAGGTATGGATGACTCTGTTTTATGTTGTTTTCATTTCTTTCTTTGCATAAATTCATAACAGCTTGTAAAGAGGAAGAGCATGCTTTATAAAGATCAGAATCTTTTGATTGCATTTGTGCAGCAGCGTTTATGATGGATGGATTTTGCTGAATAACATTCAGCAATTCTGGAAACTGACTCATGAGTTTTATGTCCATTTCATTACTTTTCATTGTACTAAGGATTGCATTCGTCATGTAAGCTTGTTTCAGGGCATTTAAAGAACTTCCTTCAACATTTCTTGAATTTTGCAAGTCCAAAGGTCCTTGAGAGATGGGAAGCTAAATGAAAGAAATGAGTTATAATTTTTTCACTTATCACAGTACACACAGCAATATATACAATATATCATAATATATAAAAAATTGATTTACTGAATAATAGTCAGCTTAGAACTAAGCTACAATCAAGTTAAGTAAACCTCAGGTAAAACTATGTTTTACACAGAATTTAATAGACTTGCAAAAAAATTTAAAATATTAGAAATTATAAGCACTGTGAACTTGCAATAATTTAAAAATTTTACAAATGCCTCAAGAAATAAACTATATATATATATATATATATATTAAAAAAAAGTACTCTAAAAATTAAGTTTTAAGTTGTTTTCAAGTTCACTAAATGTTACACTTTTTAATTGCCTAATGAAATTAAGGAATACCTTTCACTGTAATTTAAATGCAGCTTGCCAAGACCAATTTATCCACAGATTTGAAAGAGAAGCCACATAAAAGCAATATGGTTTAAAAAAAATACCATTGGGTAGTTCTTAACAATATTAATGATTAGAGCAACTGCCTTTTTCATCTTGAGGTCAGACAACACTATCCAGCTGCTCTTCACTTTTAAGGTTAATGGCTTATTATATCATGTTTAAATTTTAAGACCCACTCTGCAGATAAAAAATAAAGTCGAATTCTAGTACTAAATGATAATGAATAAATCTCATAGTAAGACTTTTCAGACAAGAATTAAAAAAGGAAAAAATTACAGAAAGAGGTATAGCTGAATTTGCTTCATCTCAAGGGCCTTCGTTAGTTACTTTGCAAAGCATTCATCAGTTATGAACAGCTAACCTAAAGCTGAATTTAGTCAGCTGACCCACACATCAAATAAATAATGTTTTAATCAAAGCACGAGAACTCACTGATTTACTACGATAAAACTGCTCAGAACATAAACACTCTTTTCAATAAAAAATTCTTGCAGTTATTCTTTGTTATTCTCCATATTAACTGAGCTAAATTAATTAAAAATGCACATTTCTCCATTACTGTACATGCAGCTGTTAAGATAATTTAACAAATAAATGTAAAATAAAAATAAATGTAAATGAATTGTTAATAAACTCATGGACATAAAAATTATAACACACTATAAAAGCAGCAGTAACAATAGAGGGTGTTTAGCCATTTCTAAGACTATTTTAGGTCCATTTAATTATGTTTAAAATGTAAGTACTTCCTTAGATAATTGATCTGATAAGACTTTTTTCTGGACTGTTAACCTGCATCATGATTTCCTGCACAGAAGGAATTTTGTAAAATTTCCACAGATATTGATTTTCATTCCACTTCCACTATTTTCCAGAGTACATCAATCCTGATAGATTTGCACTTAGTTCTTTCGAGAAACCAAAAGCAAAGTAGACCATTAGGGGACTTCAGAGGAATGTGTTGAAAAGGAATACATGCAATGTCTTAATTTTTTTTTCGGGAATGCAATGATACTTTTTGAAGTATGACTTTTGCTTTGTCTTGATGAAGTTTCACTCTTTGAAAGTCACTGGCGTAAAGAAATGGAATTTCCTCGGTAAATACTCAGTTAAGGTTACTATGTGGAGTCCTATTACACTTTGCATTGCTTTCATCGCTTATATTTTGCACACTTCCCTTTTTATTTTGGAAAGCCTTGACTTCAGTTTATTATGGTGAGCAAGCAGTGTTATTTATCAAAGGAAAGATATACTCACATGGTAAATCGTCCAATTAGTCAATTAGTGACATGGATGAGAGTGATGATTTAATTTTATAAAGAGTTACACAGAAATATTTCTAGCAATTCTCATAAGGACATTTTGTCACAGACTAAACTTACTGAGTGTCTGCCTTTAACTTCCTGTGAAAGATTTTGTTACTTCTTGTAAAGAAATTTTCTTTTTTTTTTATTATTAATTTTAAAGTTTATTAATATATTTTGTCCATTAAAATTTTGGAATAATTTGAATAGAACTAACGAAAATTATTTCTGAACGTAAGCACATTTTTTTATTATTTTCATGTAAAGTTAAGGAAAAAGATTATTAAATGCTAGCTTAAGTAATAATCTAATGTAGAACCAAAAATTATGACAGGACTTAAAACCTTTTCTGTGTGTGTGTTTTCCCACCCCAAGTTAGGTTAGTGGCATAAAACCCCTTTCAAGCGAGATGGTTTCCTTTAGGCTCCATTCCATCCTGAGAGAAAGTCTTAAACAATGGTGCGCCATCTATAAAGGGTTTATAAGAATTACTGCTCATTATAATTCTGAACATGAGAATTTCCCCCCCCCTTAATTGTTCCCATACATCTAATTGCCTGCTTTATTGCAGTGTATCGGCTGCTAGTTGCTAACCACTCTTAAAGATGGTAACTAATTATATTTTATGTCAGTTTATGGTGTTATGTATTACTGATTTCAGTTGTGATTTAAATTGTTTTAAAGGTAATGATTTAACTTTTTTAATTTTTGTAGTTGAACTTAAGTTTCTTTGGGTTGTTTAAAAGTAATTGTAGTCATTTAATTTGTTCTCTTGACAGTTTTGGTTAACGCTGATTTTAAGTTGCTTGAGTAATTAATTTTTCTTCTTTACTTTTGGTTGGTTAATTATTTAAATTCTGTTTAGTTAATTATTTTTCTTAACCTTGGTTGTTAATGTTAAGCTCTTGATAAGTTGATCCTTAAGGTCAATCTTTTAAAGTTTTGTTTACACAAGTTGGTGTTTAAAGTTTAATTTATGTTTTCTATTATGCCCCCTTTTCTGCTAAATTTGGGATCCATATTTTCTGACTTTGGTGGTCGGTTTGGTGTTGTGGAGAATATATAAAAATTTTCATACTTGATTATTGTATTTTAACTGAAGTAATTTTTATTTCTTACTATGGTGGTCGTGTTTGGTGTCGGAATAAACCCAAGAAAATTATCTGTGAAATTATTATATTTTTATTTAAGTACTTATCAGTATTGAAGTTAATTTGTTGTAAATTCTATAATTAACTCTTATCCCTTCAAAATTTCGATTTCAGTCCGTTGCCCTTCCAAAGAGATTTATAGCTTTGTTTTCGATTTCTTCGGGCGCTAGACGGTCATCTGTGAAACCTCTGTCAACATTCGTAAAAATTGCACCCTGCGGAGAGGCTAGCTTCTACATTACTAACTCTGCCGCAGGGTCAGCTTGGCGCGATGTTTTGCTTACTCGCAGGCTTTTCCTATGTTGGATTGGGACCCCTCGACGAGGCTAGCAGCGATGATCGCCAAATGAGGAAGCTCTATCTATGTGGACTGCACCTTCCTGCGTGTTTTTCCCTTGGGGTTGCCGGGCTGTTGGCGGTTTTCCTACCATCAAAAATCGCCAATGGAGCGGTCTTGGCGTTTCGAGTAAAAAGGCTTGGGAGCTGCTGACGAAAGAGGACTGACGGGAGATTGACATGCAGCCATTTTGACGGAAGGAGACGGAGCTGAAAGTGTCAGCGTTATCAGAGAAACATCGATGTCGGAAGAAATAGACGAGAGAAGGATACTAAGGAGGGCGTCGAAAATGTCCAAACTTAACTAATATATATTTTTTTCTCTCCATTCTAGAAAAGAAAGAAACCATATCTACAATGTATTTCTCCAAGTCAATGCACTGTTTGGATCGTCCCATGGCGCAGCTCAGTGTTGTTGGCCGAGTTCGTTTTTCTACAATGTTAAATTCCCTGTTGGGATTGTTGGTATGATTGTTTTGACTTTTCCACATCACCGCCACCATGTATAAATTCTGTATTAATTCAATATTATCTTAATAAATTCCATGTTTAATTTTAACTTTCTTGTAATGTTTTCACTTTAATTTAAAACACTGGACCTGATTTTAAGACACAACGCAACATTAATTATTCTGTTGGGGCTCTTGGTCTATTTACGATTGATTTGAACACTATTTTTACAGTATATATTGTATTTATCATGTTGTCACAAACTTTACACATTCATGTTTTTGAGAATTGTTTATCCAAATATTGACTTATCATTTGGTATTGAACTTAAAACCTATACACAAACTCTTAAAAATTAAAGCTCCAACAATGGGAATTCCTAAGGAAATTTTCCCAAATCCATAACACCAGAGCAGCTGAAAAATTTGGGGAAATTCACAAATTGAGATTTGCTATAAAATAAACGTATTAGTGACAGGACAGCAGGGTGTCTTGTGAAATGCCCAGAAATTCTGGAACATATCCAGAGAAGTGTAGGGGCCAGACGGACAGAACGTTTTTCCTTTTTAAATGGCCAGGCACTTAGTAGTGGCCTTGCACCACTACTAAGGCCGAAAGTGGTGGCCATTTCATTATGGAAACACCTAACAGGTCTGCCTCCTATAAAGAGATGGACAGTTACAACCATGTCTTCTACGGAATTTGAACCTAAGCCCATTGCTATGGCAGTAAGAGTCACTAACCACTATAACGGCTACAAGGCAGATGGACTGGACAGAACAGAACTTAATCTCCTTTATAAGAAAAAATGCAAACTTCTCCAAAAGAAAGTGAATTATTGTAGGTGGAGCAGGAAGACTCACTAATAGAACTCAAGCTATAAGCTCTGGAGTTTAATTCCTTCCAGCTCAGCTGAACTTTCTAATCAAACTTAATCTTCAGTGCAAATGGAAACACTACCCTTTGCCTCTTTGTGAACTGCTTGCAAAGGAAATATATTATATGACAATAAAAGGAAATACAACTTACATGAAAAAGAACAATAAAGCTTATTCTGAAGTTAAAACATTAATTTTAGGAGAAAAAATTTAATTAGTTATCCACAATCAATATTTTCATAACTTAGATTATTTGCCTGTCAGAAAAGGTGAGCCATATGGTCACCATTTCTGAGGATAAAAAATTCCCTTTGGTGCACAGCATAACTCGACAAAACTTAATGCATAGCTTAAAAGGCTCGGATAATTTTTACGCGAAACAGAACAACACCTCCTCATACAACCCAGTAGATACAGGAAAACATCACTGAAGGAAGGTCGCTTAGTCATCCTTTTCAATGTTCTTAGCCATCTCGCGTCCCTTATAGCTCACATGATTTTGGGTTATATGAATACTTGAAAGCCAACACTTCATTCTACAAGGTTAGCTCTTTTTTTACACAGCACTATAATTGCTGCCAATTGAAGGCTCGTGGAAATTATTTTATTTTTCCTCATAAATCTTTTCTCCATGCCTTGACCAGTATACAAACAAAGCTTGGCAAAATTCTGAAGCTTAGGCAAAACTACAAACCATTTTGAGAAATGAAAACTACCTTATGGCTAACCTGTCGAATACAGATATTTTTTACCAAATGAATTTCTTAAGAAGTGAAACTTTTTTGACTTCAGGCTGAAACACACAACTAATATTTTGGATTAATTCAATAATAGCCAAGTTATTCTGTTATAGTGAAATATTCAGTTAATAAATAAATTCACTTTTTGTCCAAAAATGGATGATTGTTTGAATATTAAACCTTTCTGCACTGTTTACACTATAAAAAAATATTTTTTAAAAATAATTCTGTAGCATTCATTATTTTAATTAACCAAATTATTTTTAGTTTGAACTTTCCTATCGAATTCTCAAAGTTTCAGTTGCTGCCCGAATTTAGCGCGAGTGAGATATTTATGCAAATCGCATATATCTGTTAGCAGTTAAAAGGCAGGAGTTAACGAGGGGAAAAACAGAGCCTTGGATTTATCGCCGTAAGGCTGTGCGCGCAAAGATTTCCTCTGTCTACTGAAAGTTCGCCTTCATAGGCAATTTGCAATTACCAGTGTTTGCTAGTGAAATTCGCATAATTGCATTTCACTAAGAGTTAAGCTTCCGTCGCCGTCCTATTTAGAATTAAGTTAGGTATTGAATTTGTTAACACACTTTAGTTTAATATTATTTTAGTTCAGCCCAAGTAGTGGCTTACTCTCGATTTGAAGAGTTGTAAATATTTGAATTAAAGGGTCACTTTTAAACCCTCCTTCCTGACTTTGTAGTTTTTCAACACTAAGGACATAGCCTAGATCTGCTCACTGTCCTCCACATAAGGTTTCACAGTTTATGCTCACGAAAAGAGTCAAGAGATTGAAGGAGAAACCTTACAATGGCGCCCGAACAACTAAAAGGATGGAAGGAAGTTGGAATATGCCTACTACATCCCAAAATCCAGCTGCAATGCCTGATGGATTTGGATTCATAGTGGAAACCATCAGAGCAGCCATGAAGCCGGCAGTAGTTTTTGATGCCAGAGGACCTGTGAACACATTCCTGGAAAAGTTAGAAGCGCATTTTTTGCTGTATCCAGTTCCGGAACATCAGAAGGTCATATTAGCGACAGGAGCATTGAGGGGCCAAGCAGCGACCTGGTATAAGTGCATCGGAAAATGTCTGCTGGGAGAACCAGGAACGCCGACTTACACGTACGAGAATTTTAAACTAGCAATTTTGAGAGCGTTTCCTGTGGTTAAAGACCGTGCGAAACTCGAAGCTGAGTTGTTTAGCAAGTATCAACAGCGGGTGGATGAACTATCGGAATTTATTTTGAGAAAAATACAAGTCTTTAAATTATTGTATGGCACGAGGCCGGACCCGGAGATTATCCAGATAATCCTGCCCAGATTGTTACCATCGATACAAGATTTCATGGAGCTAAGAAATCCCGTAACGCTGGACAAGCTGTTTGAACTCGCCGTACAATTCGAGAGCCGGCGAGCGGCCGAAAATCAACGGAGACAATCGTATGAACAGCGGCTGCAGGGGAACCAGAATGCCGAAGGAAGAAACAGACGATGGCCGAGAACTACTGGTACCAGTCAAAATGCGAGCGGTCAACCGCGCCAAGTACAGCGCCAACAAAATAATTCCAACTACGGAAGAAAATCATTCTCCCCAGGCAGAAGCCAGCAACAGAAGAAAACACCCGCAAAGCATTTAAACTACTAAGGAATATTGCGGGGAAGGGGGTGCAATGTTCCGAGGAGAAGAAAAATCCCTCTGAAGTACAGCTAAATACGGTCATGGTGAGAAACATTGAATTACCGAGACTGCAGTTACTAATTAACAACGTACCCGCTACAGCTCTGTTGGATACCGGCGCTCAAGGAAGCTGTTTGGCAGAAGAATTTTTTAAGAAGCACTTTCGTAGATATCGTCTGCATAGCGTGGAAGGAATGAAGGTGGTAGCAGCCCAAGGAAAAACGTGTCAATGCATGGGAAAAATCGAGCTGTACATCAAAATCGGCGAAGAACAAAAAAAAATTATGTTTCTTGTAGTGAAGAACCTCCAAGCATCGGTTATTTTAGGAACAGATTTCTTTGCAGCTGTGGATGCGAAAATCGATTTTGAAAACTCCACCTTGCAAGTAACCATGGACCCAGTTAAAAAGAAATCAACACCTCCCCCTGAAGTGGATTTAAGCCATCTAACGCCCGAAGAACAGGACAAGTTTCGGGAGTTGGTAAGTAATTTCGCTGATTTATTTGATGATATTCCAGGATTCACCCAGATCGTAGCACACGAAATTAAATTAACTACGGATGAACCTATACGTCAGCGTCCTTACAAGTACGACAAAGTTAAGGAGGAAATAATAAAATACCATATTGATGAAATGTTAAGAAACAAAATAATAACTCCTATTTCTAGTGCATATGCGAGTCCGGTTGTTTTATGTAAGAAAAATAATGATTTGCCGTTAACTGATCCATTAAGGTACAGGTTCGCTATTGACTACAGAAAGCTTAATAGTATAACAAAATTTCCAACTTACCCACTTCCGGTAATTGATGAAATTCTAAGAAGTATTAAATCAACAAAATACATAACCACCCTAGATTTGACATCCGGATATTTTCAGATAAGCATAAAGCCGGAAGATGTTCACAAAACAGCATTCATAACAAAATACGGTACATATGGCTTTTTGCGTATGCCTTTTGGATTGTCGGGAGCCCCGGCCACGTTTCAGAGGTGCATGGACAAAATTTTAAGGCCGGTAATAGGAAAAAGTACATTTATTTATCTTGACGATATAATTGTTACTTCAGAATCGCTGGAAGAACATATTAAAGACCTTCGAGAAGTCTTTACTCTTTTGAAAGATGCAGGACTTAAAGTGAACATTAAGAAATGTAAATTCGCGGCAAAAGAACTCAAATATTTAGGGTACAAAATTTCTCAAAGGGGGATCGAAACAGATAAATCTAAAGTTATAGCAGTGAAAAATTACCCAATTCCGAATACAGCCAAAAAGTTAGCGACTTTCTTGGGTATGTGCTCATATTATAGAATTTTTATTAAAAATTTCGCAGAAATTGCTGAACCATTGTTAAAGTTGAGAAGGAAAAGAGTTCGTTTTGCGTGGTCTTCAGAAGCAAACGCCGCGTTTGAGAAGTTAAAAGAATCTTTAATTAATGCACCGGTTCTAAAGTTCCCAGAGAAAGACAAGGGTCTAGAAATTTATGCAGACGCATCAGATTACGCAATCGGAGCCGTGTTAACACAAAATAGAAAAGCGATTGCCTTTTTTAGTCGTACATTGAATGATACGCAAAGAAATTATTCGGCAACGGAGCGTGAAACTTTAGCAGTGCTCGCAGCTGTTCAAAAATTTTGTGTATATTTTGGGAGTTCTCCCGTAACAGTATATTCAGATCATGCGGCAGTTACCAGATTATTTTCAGGAAAGAATCTTTCGCCACGCTTAATTCGGTGGACCCTAAAGTTGCAAGAATTTAATCTCATTATCAAACACACACCGGGAAAAGACAATGTAGTGGCCGACGCATTATCTAGAATAAAGTTAGACGAGAACGGCGAGAAAGTAAAAATAGCGATGCTTCAGGCAAAGGTCATTGACTCTCGAGAGACTGTAATAGAAGAAATTGCTAGGGATCCCGAATTCGGAAATATTTATAATTATTTAAAAGACCCAGATAACTTCCAGCATATAGACATTAATGCAATACGAAGCAGAGCACAGAACTATGAAATCATTGATGGTCTCTTATTTTATACTAAAGTTACGAATCAAAATAGTGAATACAGACCAGTCATCCCGGCCAAATTAATTTTAAGTATCTTGCAAGAGCTCCACGATTCGCCTGTCTCGGGCCATTTTGGAATTAGAAAAACAATACAACGCGTACGCGAGGCGGTATATTTTCCGCAATTACAAAAGATAGTTAAAAATTACTGCCAGACTTGTCACACGTGTCAGATAAATAATGACGTAAATTTCCGCCCGGCCGGGTTATTAACTAGTATTGAGTCTAGGTTCCCCAATGAAATAATTGGTATTGACCTCTTAGGCCCCTACCCCAGGAGTCATGTAAATAAGGCACGATTTTTATTAGTCATTGTGGATCATTTCAGTAAATGGGTTGAGTTGATACCACTTAAGCGGGCTTCAGCAAAAGTCGTTGCAGATTCGTTTTTGAACAAATATATTTTAAGATATGGATGTCCAGCGAGGGTGATTAGCGATAATGGTCCCCAGTTTGTAAGCAGTACATTTAAAATGATGTGTGACAAGTTGGGCATTAAGCATATGAAAATGGTACCCTACCGCCCACAATCAAATATAGCGGAACGGGTAAATAAGAATATTGTAAAATTGATTAGAAATTATGTGCAAAAGCACCATTCTAACTGGGATGACTGCGTCGAAGAATTTGCATTCGCCCTCAGAACGGCTAAGCACGAGACAACGAAGAAATCCCCCGCCGAATTGTTTTTGGGCAGGAAGATAATGACCCCCTTAGATAAATTATTTTATGTGAAAGATAGAGCGCCGGAATTTCAAATGGGTGAAATAGAAAAAATGTTGAAGGAGGCAGAAAAGTGCTCCCGGGAAGCGCAAAAGAAACAAAAGATTTACTACGATTCAAAAAGAAGAACCGTAGAATATAAAGTGGGGGAGGAGGTGTTGAAACAAGCCCACGCACTTTCATGCGCAGCAAAAGATAAGGTCGCAAAATTTTGCCCAAGATGGCATGGTCCTTTTGAAATTACAAGAATAGTTGAATGCCGTGCATATTTAAAGAATGAGAAGGGCGAAGAGACTGTGGCAAATTTCGATCAAATTAAACATTATTATCGAAGAGCTAATAATAATATTTTGAAAGACATGTTGCAGGGTCCAGCCTCACAGAATTTTTCTAAGATTCAAGAGCCCCAACCAGGTCCCTCAAAAACAAGAGAACCCAGTTTGAAAAGGAGGTTACCAGAAGAGAGGAAGCCGCAGCCGAAGAAAAGACCACCCCAAAAAGAAAAAAGGACAAACGCTAAGCAACAGTCTCAGCAACCAAAGCGTCTAAGGAAGGAACGTCCAAATGAAAACACTATGAAAGCTCCACCACTACGGAGGGAACAGAACGGCGAGAAGCGAGCCGCCGAAGGTGCCAACCCACAACGAAGGAGCCTACGAGTGCAGGAGAAGGAACGAGCCAGTCTGGAGAGGGAGCAAAGACTTCAGCACAAACGGAAAGCGCCACCCACCATTCGTCCCAACAAGGTGTTTCTGGAGGAAAGAAGATCGACAAAACGAAAGGCAGCCCCAGAGTTTCAATCTAGGAGTAACCGCCAAAGAGTGGCACATACTACAGTATATCCAACCTTTCAGGAATGGACAAAAAAACGCCTAAAAGACTGGCAGAAAGATAAGTAGATTCTTTATTTTCTTTTAAAATTCACACAGTTATGTTTCTGATTTAAGTGCAAGTTGCAGATTTAAAAGGGAAGTTACCCGAGTCAAAAGCCGGTTGCCGAAAGCGTAAAGGACACGCTTGAAGGAACAACTTAATTATGCAGCGGAAGAAATTCGAGAGTTCAGTTGAAAAACTGTGAGACTTCGTGAAATGTTCTTTGTAATCCAGAACATGGGATTCATCGATTTTAGTCAAAAGACTCTCTGTAAATAGGAAATTGAATTGTGTTAATTAAAAGCAACTAGTACGTAAGTTGTATAGCAAAACTGTTGTATTATATTTTTCTATGTATAAATAATGAATGCATTTAATGTAAAACTGTTTTCTATGTAATGCATGATTTGTTGTAAGCCTTAAGCACTGGTTTTGTTTATATCGAATATTTTGGAAAAGCGTAAAGGATACGCAAGTTAAAATTAAAATGTAATGTAAAAGCGTAAAGCGCGCTAAATTAGAAAGTGAATATATAAGTGTTATTTAACGCAATGAGCATTTAAAGAAAATTTGAATTGAAGATTGAAAGAATGAATTATATGTATGAAATGCAATTGAAATGTTTGAATGTTGTACGTAGTGTTCTCTGGTTTCACACAAAAGTTTAAAGTTCATTTCATGTTAGAACCTCAGGGCATTTCAGATTTGTTTTAGGGGAAGTCTGAGGTCTTGAAAGTCGAAGAATTAACCCCAATAGAATTGAAGTCAGGTGGTAGTTGTGAACACTTGACAAAGTAAAACTGCGTGTTTTTCACAAACACCACATTTGGCCAGAGAACAAGGGGGAAGTTTTAAAAATGAATGAGTGTAAAATGAATGCGTTTGGCGAAAAGCGCTAATAGAAATTAAAAAACGCGAATACCTAAAGCGCGAATAAAAGTCATTACGGAAAGCATCAGAGGAAGGGAATGTTGTACTTTTCAGGTGAAATGTACTTATAACATGAAATTAAAATTTATTTCCTTCCAGATTGGAAGGAACCAGATAGTATCCAGCCAAATTCCTGATGGATCTTTTTGATGTGAAGACGGAAAAAGATATTCTATGTTAAAATATCTAAGACACAAACAGAGAGTTAAACTAAATTTAAAACTTACAATTGTAAAGGATGGCGAATAGGAAGGAAAATTTAGATTTAGAATTTAGCATCTTCACTAAAAGCCGATTTTAGGCTACTTAGTTTCAGACTACTAAATTCTGGGAGCAACTATGTAGCATTCATTATTTTAATTAACCAAATTATTTTTAGTTTGAACTTTCCTATCGAATTCTCAAAGTTTCAGTTGCTGCCCGAATTTAGCGCGAGTGAGATATTTATGCAAATCGCATATATCTGTTAGCAGTTAAAAGGCAGGAGTTAACGAGGGGAAAAACAGAGCCTTGGATTTATCGCCGTAAGGCTGTGCGCGCAAAGATTTCCTCTGTCTACTGAAAGTTCGCCTTCATAGGCAATTTGCAATTACCAGTGTTTGCTAGTGAAATTCGCATAATTGCATTTCACTAAGAGTTAAGCTTCCCTCGCCGTCCTATTTAGAATTAAGTTAGGTATTGAATTTGTTAACACACTTTAGTTTAATATTATTTTAGTTCAGCCCAAGTAGTGGCTTACTCTCGATTTGAAGAGTTGTAAATATTTGAATTAAAGGGTCACTTTTAAACCCTCATTCCTGACTTTGTAGTTTTTCAACACTAAGGACATAGCCTAGATCTGCTCACTGGTCCTCCACATAAGGTTTCACAGTTTATGCTCACGAAAAGAGTCAAGAGATTGAAGGAGAAACCTTACAATTCTACCTAAGTTATGTATAGATCTGATTTGAAGACTTAAAGAAAAGAAAAAAAAATTACCGTTGAACTAGATGATGGCGTTGGATTTTGTTCCTCTATCTCAACAGATTCTCCCCTCTCTTTACACTTCAAAAGCCAATGTCGATACCAGGTATTTGAAGCAGCCATCATATTTTGCCCACCATTTGAGCCATTTTGTTGCTCAAATAAAGTATTTGCTCGAGCCCATAGCATTGCTTTCGTAACCTGCTGACCTATACATCAAAATCAAATACTTTAGGAAAAAAGGAAAATATATTTTCAGAACAATCAAGAAATCCATAAAATTTACTCCATAGTTCATATAATAACAAAATATAGTTTAATTCTGTAGTTAAAAGAAAACAAAATAAAATTCAGTTATTCATTGAAAATAACAAAACACAAACGACATTAACACCGAATTTAATAATCAGCATGTCTTTCAAAAAATCACAAATTACATTCATAAATTCATTTTTATCAAGCATCGTACTCAAATAATAAGAGTTAATTTTTGTTGCATTAATAGATATAAAATGAGCTGGTATGCTTATTTGTTCATAAAATATTTGGATAAGATTATAGTTACCCAATTCAATTAAAGACTAAATCTAATCTTGTGAAATAATGTATTTTACCAGTATCATCATAATACATTAAGATTCCCCCCCTTTTTTTAAAGAATTTTGTTGAAATTATAGACTTCATTTTTATACCATCCTGATACCCTGTATGATCGTGTGCTTTTCAAAGGCATTCAAATCAAATAACTCTCGGCCATGCTTCAATAGGTATTCAAGTTCAACAGCTGATATTATTTTTAAATAAAATGACTGAAAGCGACTTGACAAATAAATAAGGGCTTTCCTTCTTCGGAAGCATACAAACTGCATATCAGCTAGTTTTTAATAGTTTTTAGACTATCTTATATAAATTTGAATATATTTTTTCTATATTTTAACAATTTAAATTTTTGGAAAAAATATTAGGGAAAAAAATTCTCTTCATTTAGAAATGTTACGATTTCATCAAAACTTACAAGAATCAGACTTCTTTCATTTTTCTTGGATACATTATAATTTCACAGTATACTTATTTGATTCCATATTTTTCACTGTGTATTCTATTCTTTTAGAGAAAAGTCCTTATACTATCGTGCACTATCTGACTATGCTTTCAGATTTGCTAATGCAGTGTTTCCAGAAATTTCTGAACTAAATTAACAACAGAAGAACAAAAAGTCATTAAAAGTAGCACAAAACTTCAGAGATCATATGTTTATTGTGACATCATACATTCGTAAACTCGCATGATCTCTGATGTCGTCATAAATTCAGTTTCCAAGTAGTTTTTCATAAAATACGAATTGTACAGAAGTAGCTTAATGTGATCACATTTGTTCACAGCTTATTATCACACTATTCTGATAACATTAATCCTCTGAATGACACAGAGTTTCACTAATGAAGTTCAAATTTCCAAAACCTGCCATGAGGAAGAGGGTTTTTTTTTTAACCAAGATGCCCCAGGTACTTTATACCTCGATTTATGTACTTTTCATATATTGCCTAATTTCTTGGACATATTTCAAGTCGCATATATATATATATATATACCTTTTTACAGACATCACAAAAAATATTCTCTCTCTCTCTATATATATGACCTGGCTAGTTATAGTTAGATGGTTAAACGATAAGAAAAAATATCCTTCAAAATAAAAATGGAATTTAGCTAATTTAATATGAATATAATTCGAAGAATATAAATAGGTGCTTTCACAGCCTTTCAATTACAAAAACGCAAGTATGTTTGTATCCTATCCCGAAGAGACCATGAAACATTATTGACACTATCCGTGCTTTGAATTATATCTATATTCTATTGGTAAATTAATTACACAAACAGGGATTTTTTTTTTCTGACTGTCACACATATTGATGCTGCATAAAACAGTATATGATCTTTCAATATTTTACGACCTTTTGAGCTTTCAGTTTTAAATAAATACGTATTTAGAGGTAATGAACAATACTGTACACACATACTGCAAAAAAAAAAGCAAACTATAAATGTTTTCAAGATGGTACTTTGTAGACAATTAGGACATTTATTTAATAACCATGTTCCTGCAGCACGTAAATCTTCACTATTGATGTAATTGTAAACACTGTTTTCTTTCATTGACTTACTAGCTATATATTACTACAAAATCATTTCCCATTTTCACAGTTAATTCTTCAGCTTTTCGCTGCATCAAAAAACTGCTGTCACATCTTTTTGACAAACTTTTATAAAGCAAACAAACCTTCTGTGCTTTCAAAACAAGACTTTTTCCACTACACATCATTTTATGTTTTCTTTTTGATTTTGCTTTAATCTGAAAACAATATCTTCACGATTATTTGATATCCTATACAAAGGGGTTGAGAAACATTTAACTCAAGATCAGCATTCTGTTAAATAATTTTTTTAAGCAAGTTAATAAATCAAATTTATAAATATGAGCTTTCTGGAAAAGAACATATAACAATATGCAAAGCGAAGAGAATTTTTTGGTCCTGTCAGCACATGCTTTTCACACACCTTTGGTTCATATATGGAGAAATCTGATTTGAAACCTGGAAACCATAAATTATAAACACTCCCCCCCACAGTTTATGAATTTCATAAGAACAAAGCATATTCCATCACTTTAAAAAATAAGATCACTAAAAATCACAGAACTGTATTTTTTAGCAGAAGTATACTCTTTGTAGTACATAAAAAATTGGTTAACAATTTTCACCTTATATGAACAAGAAATGTCCACGTCTTAGTTGATTTAATGGCATTTGTCAGTATTACAAGAAAATTTTCTGTTCTATTTCTAAAATAAAGTTCATGTTTTTCCCGGCCCCCAGCCAGTATGAATAACACATACTGATTTTAGCACAAAAATCAAAACGAAATGTAGTGATTATTTATTATAGTACAATTATTACAATTAAATAATTATTAAGAAATTTCTTTTTTCTAGTATGCAATAATGTATACATATTTAAGCTAAAAGATAAAAAATCTATATAGTAGATATTAATTATAACGATTATCTACTATCATGAAATTTTTTAACCAATTCAAATATTCTTAGAATTCCCTGTACTGATATAATGAAAATTATACAATAATAATTACTTATTATACTTTGCTAAATATCATTAAATTATGCATATATAGCAAAACTAAGTTTTGAAAACATTAATAATTTTACTAATACATAAATAAATGTATAAAATTAAAGACAACATAATGTAAATGATGATTAACATTTCAGTTTAGATTACTTGAAAGTAATTTTTGCCTTAATTTTGTGGTCTGTTTTTTTAAACAAAGAAAAAAATCCCTACTACATGATTCATTTATCCACTTCTCATGAATATACTGGTCTCAATAGCACACACATGTTTGCAAGTATGGCAGTGGCTGTTGTGATCAAACTATATACTAAATGAAAAAGTGATGCTTAGAACTTTATATTAAATTTTCTACAGAATTTTAATAAGAATATAAAGAATAACGTCTTGGAATTTTGTAGATATAGCCGGATAGCTATTTCAATTACGAACACACATTTATACCTTAGTTTCTAAAATTTTG
>KK122334.1:267407-283256 GCA_000611955.2 Stegodyphus mimosarum
TATATCAATTATTTCAAAAAAATTTCATTTTAAAGTTAATCGAGCATTTGAGATAAAAATATATTATAGAACAAATACAATGAACACTTTACTCATAACATACTAGATATAATGTGATTTGAGCTTTGGGATCCTATTCCCAGATCACCAAAATATTAAAGAAAGCAATCAATGAAACACATGAAAATACCGCTAGTGGTGAAAACTGTGTGCACATGCACTCTGGGATACAATTGGCAGTTATCAACTTTTATTTCAGCATAAATTATTACATCAATTACAAATTAATTTTGATACATTCATATTATATTAATATACAGAAATTTTATAATATAATGGGAGTAGAAGTAAGTCTCTGCCATTTTTTATAAAAAATTGGGCATTTATTGTGAAAGAATGGAACCTTATGTTTTACTCAAAATACAGTCCATCACTGCTGATCAAACAGGCCATGTATCATCAATCGAAACAAGCAGAAATCAGAAGAAGCAAAATATGGTAAATCGAGTGGGGGGGGATTTCCCATTTAAATAATTCCGTAATTCCAAATAGGTTTTGACCAGCACCACAACACGTGGATGAGTATGACTGCACAGAAGTATAATATTGCGAGGTCTGGTGTAGTAGTGGGTGTTCAAAGCAGAAAAATCGCCTCTAGCTTACTATGAAATACTAAAACTGTGTTAGAATCATTGGTAAATTATGAATATCCTTATAATCTATATCCTCTAATGCAATAGTATGCGATGCAGCTACTCTTTCGAATTGTGGTAGAGGAGGAGAAGTTAACTTGACCTGTATTCTGTCAACTGCATGCACTTAGATGGAAGATGAAAAGCAGAGTTGTATGCTTGAAGGGATTTAACTTCTTTACCATACTAGGTAGATAATGAAAATGTAATGGGTCCATACTGCCAAGTTATTTTTACTTAATGTGTGCCGACTCTGTGACGGTGATTTTACATCAGATACTTTTAAATCCCTTTGAATAACTTTTTATATGCTGCACACTACCACAACATGCTAGTTTATCACCTGAATCTTTCTGTATGTCTACAAAGGGAACAGGTTGATAATTTATTTGTGGAAAACACACCATCTCACTTAGACCTAGCTTGAGAACACTCACCTCAACTTCAGACCATATACTCATATTTACAAATCCTAAAGAGTTTTACTTTATTTTTTTCAAGATGCTGTTCACCAAAACATCAGATTCATGAAAGCCAGATTCAAATTTAGGGTAGTTATGTGTACAGTGAAGCAACTGGTATAATTTAAAGTTCCTCCAATAACCAATGCTGTGCATATATAAAAAGTATCTCTATTTATTTTTACCAGGCCATACGAACCAACATGCTAATAAGAGGTGTCTCAAATAGTTTTGAGGTAACTCTATGACAGCATAAATGAAAATATAATATTTCCATATGAATTCCTTTTGAAGTCATCTTCCCTCTCCACTTTCTACCACCATAGTTATAGAGGTATATTAAGTTTAAAAAAGAAAAAAAAAAAAAAAAGGATAAAAAAAAAAAAAAAAAAAAAAAAGGACAAACCTTGTTTCTTTAAATCTTTATACCACTTAAGTAATTCCAGATCAACCTCCTCAGTCAAACTATCATTCAGAACATGCTGGGTAGCATTAAGTAAATCTGTCTGCAAGACTTCTTTATCAGCTATCCATCGACTAATCACCCGCCGCGCAATACCATATTTTCGCGATGTCGCGTGCTTCGTGTGACTCTGTGCAAACTTCACAACCTATAAAAAAAAATAAAAAATAAATAAAAAGACTTTATTAAAATTACTATATATGCATACAAAAAACTTATTATAAATATACATATAGATAGAATACACTATGAAACAAACTCTATATACACTGTGAAACAACCAGTGAATATAGAGTATTGTGCAGTAATATCTGCCACTTTATATCACAGCTTTCTTGATTTCAAAACAATGCGCTTTGTCTATTAAGCATTGTTATGGAACATACCTTCAGGCAGATATGCAACTACTCATGTCATATGACCATGAATGCAAGATATACCACAAGAAGATGTTTTAATCAATGTGTTATTCACCGCAGTTTTCATGCTGAAAAAGCAGCTCAGCTATAGATTTTTTTCTTCCCACAGTATTTGATTTTACAGGAACATTAACATTATTATACTGGTACAGAAGCAAAATTCATTAAATGTTATGTGTGTGTCTCTTCACTTGTTTCATTACTAAAGCTAAAATAATTTGAAACATTTGAAATTAACTGAAGGCCTTTCGGCAAAATCTATCCTTGCAATCTTTTGCCTATACAGACAAACTGCATGAATTCATTGAGAAATACATGATGATTGTAACCAACTTTATAGGAACTAATAAAGAAATAGTATGGGTATTATCTACTGTTCGACACAATGAACATTTTCCGGGTTTTATTTCTTCCCAGAATGTTAAGTGATTATTTAATCTATCTTCTGCACTCATTTAATATTCAATTACTTACAAAGGAAAGACTTTGTTTATTCTTGCAAAACTTTAGGACTTTGTTATATTCTTAATTGTGTGTGTAAAAATTTAGCATCATTTAAATGCAAATTTGTACTTCAAGTTTACCTTACATATAATAGTGCTCTCACCAATCGCATAGCTCGCGCTAGTCACGAGTCTCCAACATCAGTGCCTCACTGACCTTAGCTACTCATTCATTTTCGACTGCTGCTGGAATAGATGAAGGTTGCTTTTATTGTGCTCATACATCGCCAAAGATTACTTGCCTATTGCCATAAGATTGCTACCTTCGACTTCCTATCAATTGTTTAATTATTCCTTCAAATGCTTATTTACTGAGTTTACTCAAGTATCCATTCTTGCCTTCAGGTATGGTGGGTGTATATTATAACATACACTTCTAGTTTTTAAAATTTTTAATGGCCTCTGGTATAATGTTTAATTACTGGTTAGAACTCTTAGTAGTTGAAGCCAGAAGCAAAGATATGATCCAAGATCCAAGATTTAATGTTCAGAGAAGTAAGGATTAAATCTACAAAGCCTCATTTAAAAAGATGTTTAGGAATATTTATTCCAACAATGAAAGAATTTTAAAATTTAATAACACAAACTGAATCTTATTTTAAGCCAATGGGTACCAGTATCAAGATATTTCAATAACTTGAGGCTCTAACAGTAGGATGCTCTTCCAAAAACCTGACTTACTTCAAGAAAAGCTGTCCGACGGTGACTATTGGAGGAATATACAGATGTTGTTTCAGCACTTCTCAAAGCACATGTGTAGTAAGTATTTGTCAAGGTTACGACAAAAACCTAAGTAGTAAAAATTATGAGATCTAAAAATTGGTGGCACTGTGTTTATTATGAACAAGAATCTGCTTCTGTTACGCTGGACTCTAGGAAGCATTATTAAAGATTACCTTGGTAAGGGTGACAGTCAGAATGGTACATCAAGTGACCAATTTTAAAACATAACCACTTAATTCATAATGCTTACAGACCTTTAGAAAATTTCTCATCATCATTTTCAGTTCTATTTATTTAACTTTCAATTATTCTTATTTACAGTTATTTTTATCATACACTCATGTCCAAAATTATCTTTACGTACCCAAAAATGATGATATTCAATGAAATATCGAATCAATGTGATCCGTATTTGCAGGGAATGTGTGAAAACCAAGCCTAATTAGCATTATCCAATCAAAAGTAATTAAACGGTTTGTGATATGCAAATCTAGGCGTTACGTCATCCAAGGGTGAATCAAGCGCTTTGCGCAAACTGAATATTTGAGTGAATTTCTGCAACATAGCGTTTGATTTCAGTGTGTAGGGACTCAAAGCGATTTGTTATGGCTTCGAAGTATCATTTGGAAGAATCTGTAAAGTGGCGAATTATCGGCCGTTTAGAAGCAGGGCAGTCAATCATGGAAACAGCCACATGTCTGAATATTTCAAGACAGACAGTCTCTAAGCTATGGAAACAGTTTCAAAATGATGGAAGTGTTGTAAGGAGGCCTGGACAAGGTCGGAAACGAATGACAACTGCTTCTGAAGATCGGTATCTGGCATTAACTGCCCGTCGTAACAGAAAGGCTACTGCTCGCCAGTTAAGTTCAGAGCTTGCAGCCGCCACTGGAACTGTTGCATCACGGCAAACAATATACAGAAGGCTTAATGAAAAAGGCCTTTATGCCAGAAAGCCAAGGGTATGTGTTTTACTGTCTTCACAGAAAAAGAGGGATCGCTTTAATTGGTGTAAAGAACATCAAAACTGGACTGAACATCAATGGTCCCATGTTCTCTTTACTGATGAGTCGCGGTTTAGTTTAACTGGTGATTCTAAACGTGTTTACATCTGGAGGGAGTCAGGAACACGAAATGATCCCTCGAACATTGTGGAACGTGACCGTTTCGGTAGTGGAGGTGTGATGGTATGGGGTGGAATAATGATCGATGGACGTACGCCCCTACACGTGTTCAGCAGCGGATCTGTGACAGGCCAGATATATCGGGATGAGGTCTTAGATCCTTATGTAAGACTTTTCAGGGGTGCATATGGACCTGACTTTTTATTTATGGATGATAATGCCCGTCCACATCGAGCAAACCTCGTTGATGAATTCCTTGAAAGTGAAGACATTAAGCGAATACCTTGGCCACCAAACTCTCCTGACCTTAACCCGATAGAGAACTTATGGGACTACCTTGGAAGAGCAATTGCACGTATACATCCTCCTCCTAGAGATGTAAATGCTCTGAAGACGGCATTGCTGGAAGAGTGGAGATTAATTCCCCAAACTGTGGTTAACAACGTTATTTCCAGCCTTAAAACACGTTGTGATATGTGTGTACAAGTCAGGGGAGATCATATTCCATATTAAATTCGTAAGACTTAATTCTTTTTCTGAATCATTCCTTTTTTTCTTAACTCTCTTTGTCACACTTTATTACCATTTTTATTGTTTCATGCTACAATTTTATATCATATGAGGTGATCTTCAATTTTTTCTTTTGCATTTATGTGTCATCATGTTATGTATGATTCCACGAAAATTCATTAAATTATAAGTCATAGTCTCTGAGAAATCCGTGAATTTATGCACGTAAACATAATTTTGGACATGAGTGTATGAGCCTCTTTAGGCTTCAGGCTAGGAATATGTTCAAGACTATGTAAATTTTGTTTTTCAATCTGAAGAATTTTTTAAATGGCTGCATTTCCAACTACATGTGCAACTAGGAGGAGATTTTGCAGGATAAACTTTCAAAGGCTTCTACATGTTTAACAAATGCTGTTCTTCAACCTGCATGACGTCTTCAAAGACTTAATAAAATGAAGTTTAATCAATATCCTGAATCTTTGAATTTCTACAAGTTCTACTACAATTTTAAATATTAGCAAATTTACACACAGATCACCATACATCAACAATAGAATAGTGCATTTATACCCTTTTTATGCAAAATATTAGAATCATACAGTATTATGATTTAAAACATTGAAGGAGTCACAAAAGATATTCTATAACAAAAAGTTAAGCATGGCATCAGCAAATTAGAGATTTAATTTAAATATCACGTATTAAATGTAGGAATACAACAAAATTACATGCAATATTTTTTAAAAATTTAGTTTAGTATGAACTCTTTTCTTTAGTTTTGCTGGTTTCTTTCTCTTTGCTTGTTCTGTATGCAGGTGTCTTTGTAATACACCATTAGAAATATACACATATACATAAAGGTTTTGATGCAACCACATAACTGCACAAGTCAAAATACCACCATATTTTATATATGGTATTATACATTTTACAGTGATATAATACTACAACATAAAACTATAAATTTTAAAATAATAAAAGACAAACATAATGCATGCTATAAAATTCAAGAGTAATGCAACTATTTTTTAAAGTGGAATTAAAAATTAACATACAAGAATAATCAGAATTTACAAAGAGAGTCAGGTAAAAGATAAATGGGATAAACAGAAAAAAAACATAATTCTCTATTGCACTCTCACCTCAAGCTTAAAAGCTAACGTATACGAACGTCGTCTACGCTTGCTGCTAAACGAGAATGAAGAGAAAGAGTCTTCTCGATCAGATGCGCTGGGTGATGCATCCAAAGTGCGGCTGCTGTCAATTAAATCTTGTACTTTGGATGTTTTTTTGTTTCTTAGAGCTAACATCTGAAGTTCCTCCCTATCAACCTGGAAAAGGCTTGTTTCCAAAATCAGGCATGTATTTTCTGTTAATGGCTTGAAGAAAAAAATAAATAAATAAATAAATAAAATGAACAAGCAAACTTATCAGAAATTTTCCTTAGAAAATAAAATATCACTAACTACAGTCTACTTCTTAACCTTGTTATAAAAAGCAAAGCAAAGTTCTAAATGCTTTTGCACCTAACATAGTTTCATAAGCTCAGCAAATAAAACCAGAAGTAAAAATATTTTACCACTCGTTTTCTCTGACAGATAAATGTTGTTACATTTAATGCACTTTTATTCTTTTAGAATTATTACAAAAATAATCTTGCCAACTTTAAAAATAAACAAAATTTAATTTTGGATTGATGTTAGTTTCAAATGTCAAATCTCACTGCATTTTGAGATTCATCTCCATGTTTTTGCACTAAAGATGATATATATACAAGGTGTGTCCTGAAAGTAAGGTGCCCATTTTTTTAGACAAATTTATTGAACCGATTCGTACAATTACTCAATATTCTTCGAAATACATCCCTCCTGCTTTAATAAACTTGTTCCAGTGCGTTTTCCATGTTTTATATGCATCCTGGAAGTCTGGGATGTTCTTCAGTAACTTCATCGTAGCTGCTTTGATGTTCTCCAGGTTCTCCAAATGCTGTCCTTTCAGAGAATTTTTAATCTTCAGGAACAAAAGTAGTCAGGTGGGGACAAATTAGGACTGAAATAATGCAAAAGTCTCTGAGCGCGTTTTCTCAAGCTTGAAATTAAACTTTGCGTATCGCTGCTTGAGAATTTTTACCATCTTGATTTCGACTGAGCACTGCCAAATGATGCTGGTCGCGCTGTGTTTCCCAAGACTCCACCCACCTGCCAGTGTAAGCAGCAATGCTGGGCAGTGTTACTTTTGGGACCGACCTTGTATACCAGCATATTTATTTTACTTAACAGCTAAAAAAATTGATTGTGTTGGATATTTTTTCTCAAAACAATCTGAACTACATCAACTTTTTAGCTGATATTAAAAACTGTTGCTATTACAGTAGAACAGTTAGGCTGCTGCAACAAAATTAGGATAAACATAAGGTTTTTGGGTGCATATGTGAAATAACTGAAAATTACGCTGAACTTTTAAGCAGGTATTTCGCTTTTAATTTTATGAATACACTGCACAATTTAAAATTCCATGCAATAAAGCTCCCCCCCATTTTCTACTCAGAAAGAAATATGTTTTCACTTAAACCATAAAATTCAATTCAAGAGCAATATCGCAAAATAAGTTTAAAATGAGCATATCATTAAACTTTGCAATACACAATCACCTGTGCTGGAGATAAAAAAAAAATTCTGTACAACAATGCCGTTGCTCGCTTTCGCGAGCAAAATAATTTTAAACTGAACATATCTTTAGAATTTCCTACACACAGTCTCACGCGCTGCAGATAAAAATGTTTTTTTCTGTACAACGTTGCCATTGCCCACTTTGAAATCCTTGAATTTGTTAATCAAAAATTCATTAAAGTTTTACAAATTATGAAATTGATAATAAAACAAATTCCAAATTTGGGCTTCCAGATGCCCACATTCGAGTGGAGATGTTCAATATTAAAAATTTGATGGTTCTAGGTACCATTGTTTTATAGCAATGCGAGAAACATGCATACATTTATGCATGCATGTATGTTTTCAATCTTCATTATTTAGTTCCTTTAAATATAATACAGGGCGATAATATCTGCAGGCAACAATTTGAAAAGTTAAACAATGCTTTTAGTAAATCAACGCAAAATACCAAAATAAAATTAATAGTCCTTCTGGGCAAATTGTACTTATGGACTAAAAAAAAAACCTCTTTACATTCTAAATTAATTATACAGCCTTCGAAAGCATTCTAAAAATGTATAAACAGTATCTGTATTAGATTGTCTTAAAAGTTAATAAAGAAGAAATGGCTGACTCCACAACTCATTTAATTGCATTGAAACTACTGAAAGCAGATCTGAGAATCAGCAAGCTTGCACATATACTCATAATTCAATGAAGGAGAGAGACACAAACAATGCAGATGGTATACACATGAAACAATTTCTTTTTATAAAGCAGTCAGTGTTAACATCACTAGTTTTTAGGTGAACTGGGAGCAATTCATATACATGGCCCTGCAATGACTTTGCTGTCGTAGGACTTCTCTCTCGAAAGCTATCATCTTCTTGAACTCTTGATCTGTACTTCAGGTTCAAAGCCAACACTAGAAATTCAAACATATATTATGAACGCTGACATCTTGTGAATATTTTTATTGACTGTGGGTATGAGTGCATTGTGAAGTACAAGGAAACAAGAGTGCAGATTTTTTGGCAAGGAATGGAATGACCTCTCTTCCAAAATTCCAGTAATTTTTATGAAATTGTGTTCTACTAAGAAATTGATAACTATAGAATTTAGCAAGATCCACTATTCAGACTTACGCATAAAAGCTATAGGGGGAAAAAACTGACAATCTCTCCCTGCATAAAGGGTTTCTTGATTCTCCTTGTGCTGCAACTTCTCATTTTTTAACTGGACACTTAATTTCCTCAATGTTCATCTCTTTTACAGTTGACAGAGAAATTCTTCAGGGTCCTCTTTTTGTGATTCAGGACAAACAACATTAAAGCATGTGCTTTGCACTTAATATTTTTAATTCTGTCACCCAGAAGTACTGAGAAGGAAGATGGCTATTGAATTAAGTATAGTTCGACCATCTCAAATGCTAGACTCGTCCAAAAGGGGCGTTAGTTGCTGCCACATGAAAGCCTTCTCTTCTCCAGAAAGAAATATGTTGGAGGGAAAGAAAGTCCCCATCCTTCCACCCTATTTTGAGAATAATTCGGTCCGAATGGAGCATGCATGTTTGCGCTCATGGTCGCGGATGAGGCGGTCGAACTATACCAAGAGTCAGGCATTAATAAATAAATACTGTCCTCTTCCACAGTAATCACAACCATGAGCATCAATCAGGATGCTTGCTTTTGGACCAAACGCAACTCAATGCAAAGGGCTGAAAATGGTCATTATGGAATCTTTATGTGGTTTGCCAATTTACAGGTTATTACTGAGATCAAGAATTCCTTTGCTTATATTTTGCTCAACAGCTACAAGTATATTGGCAAATTACTTCTATCAGCAGTAAGACAACTCTCATGCTCACATTTCCCTATTAAATTTGTCTCAATTTTATTTCTAACATTTTGGCTATTATCTCAAGTGAAAAATTAACTCCACCAACTTCTGTTAATTTGTTCAAAACACATTTTCAGTTCTACTATATCTTAAAAGAGTGCACTGTATTATAAAGTACAAAAATTGCCTTTAAATATTTGTGAATTAGTCTCAAAAGCAGAATCTCTGTCATACATATGATGTAAAAAGTGACAATATGTTGTTGAGTACAAACTACCAGATGTAATACTTTACTTGGTAGCACAATTATATAGCATAGTACATTTAGCACACAGTATACTTTACTTAATGTTTGTAAAGCTTTACAGTGCATAAATTATCAATTAAGCTTGAATGTATTCATTTAAGTTGCACAAATATTCTGTTTTGCATAGCATTTACATTACGTGTAATAAATCTTGCTATGTATTACCTATAAATACAGAGATACAACTATAGCAGTTTCCATAATATCAGAAAAATTAGACAAGAGTTTCTTAATAATAATGAAACTATGAACGGCACAATATTATTCAAAAAATTGCATAGATCCACAGACTATTTTCAATAGATATGAGAGAACTACTATAAGATAACAGATAAATAAGAAGTGCAATGAAAAATATAAGTTTTGGGCTGAACACTTACTGATGGCTAGCTTAATAAGTTTATTTATCAACTGCTGTATGCACAAAATATCCACTTATCTGGAAAACAACAGACAAACTATTTTTAATTATTTGAATTAATAATAAGCTCCATTGCTTTATATTTTATGCTGGCCACTGTTTGAAATGGGAGAAACTCTTGTAAGGATGCACTGGTATAAAGATACCCATAATCTTATGCAGATCAGTTTTTAATTAAAAAAAAAAGTATCCTTCATCCTTTTTGCAGCAAGTACAATTTTTATTTACTTTGCTGGTCACAGTAGCAAAGTGAAACCTGTTACACTGCTTTGCTTTACGAAGGATTCTCATTACATCTTACAGAAAATGAAGAAATTTGAAGAGCACTTTTGCTTTTACAAATAAAAATGAAGTAATGTACATACAGTACTGAAGAAAAGTATGATTAATTATAAAATAGTACGCAAGTTTAGAAAAGTTTTGTTAGATGTTTTGACTACCTTCAAAAAATTATATAACAGAAAAAAAATATGTCAGCCTGTTGTCAAATACATCAACAGCTGAGCATACTGCATATGTTAAGCCCAATGTAATTTCACATAAGCCGCCAGATAGAGCAATAAAGCTTGATTTTTGACATTGTGATGGTAGACAATCTGCACATGCAACAATTATCCTCCCTATCTCCAATGTTCGTTTCCTATATCTTCCATTATCATACCTCTACTAACTTATCATTGTCACTAACATCCCAAGCCTTCCAAAATTTATGCACTGTTATTGCAATTTTGGAAGCGGAACACTACTACATGTTGTTTATATTTATAATGACTTCACTTTTTAGCACAATGTTTTTTATTGTAATTTAGAATTTAAGAATAATTTGATATGATACTAATTTTTGAAAGGCCTAGGACTTTTTTAATATAAATTAATATTAACATCTGCATTTTATATAATTTTAACTTATTAAAGTTTCCACAGCAACACTTAGATTCCATAAGGGGAGAATGATAGACTACAGAGGCAATTTCTGAGTGAATAGTAATACCATTTTAAATAAACATATGATAAATCTACTAATCTGAAAATGTTTTTCTTTCTCAAAACATACATAACCCTGAATTGCCAAATCCAATCAAAATGTGATAAAAAGAGGTAATCATAAGCTTATCCCAACACAATGAAATATTTCACAAAATTCAAAGCCTAATGTATATGGTACAAATATTATAAATCACCTCTGAATCCTGTAAAATCAGTTAGTAAATGGGTCAACTGTTTACATGGGTTCATGTTAAAAGATTAGCACATGGGAATTAATTGAAAAATTAAGTCTATACATTTGGGGGGAGCATTCATGACACTGACAAATGTTAAAGCAAAAATTTAAACATAGTTATTCAAAATTGACAATTGCAAATTTTTACCAATTTAATTGCTTTTCTCACTAAAATTTACACAATATTAATTTAATCCATATTACAACTAAACAGTCTGCACGCTCTTGAGAAAAAACTCTGTTTTTAGCATGAATATTTACATATTCTCAGCATTTAACACTTGGACTGGTTTAAATTTAAATAATATTTGAGAAAGCTTTTTTTTCTTTTTCTTTCTTTTTTTTTTTTATTACCTGAGGAGTACTTTCCATAACACTTCGGAAACAGACTTTAAACTTCTGACACCAGTCAGTTAGCCAAGCTGTGCTAATGGTTGATTTAGTGGATGAACTTGCAAGTTGTGCTTGTTCGGCACGGACAATAAGATCTCGCACTGTAACCTGGAAATTTTCTTCCAGCAGCTTTTTTAATGTCACATACAGATCACACTCCCAATCTTCTACTTTGTGTGTATTTACATATTCATTTAAATATTCTTTTGCTTGACACCAAATCGAAACACGTTTCTCACAAACATGGAATTCCCGTGAGGCTTCTTTTTCTCCTTTATCTTCAGCAAAAATGACTACTCTATGCTTAAAATATGCAGGAAATACTACCTCAGGCCTTCTTAATACTTCAGGTTCATATTTGTCAGATGCATCAGAATCATCATTATATAACATTTCAAGTTCTTGAGATACTTGCTGCCTTTTATCTTCCCCTAGTTCTTTACCTCCCTCTATTTCATCATCTGGTGTCCTCTCTGGAGTCCCTACCATAGACATATCTTCAGTCCTGTCATCAAAACTCGTATCAAAACTTCCATCAGCAGAAACCTGGCCCCCCTTCTTTACTTTATGAACAATGTTATCCTTTGTTTTACACCACATACTAACTTTTTCAACACAAATATTGTACTTTTTAGCAGCAGCACTTTTACCAAAACGCTCCGCATGTTCAACAACTTCCAGTCGAAAAGTCGCTGGATATGTTACATATTTTCTCCTTCGTTTGGGCCGGGATCCTCTTCTTTCACCGTCGAAATCCTGACAGCTTCTTCGATCACTTTCAGTTCCACTCAGATTTCGACTGTGATTCAAACTTATGCCCTCCCGCAGCCTCTCTTCTAAAAAAGGATTAGAGTTAAAAATACGCTCGGATAAGAGAGTCTCTAAAGGGCTCCCTTGATTTAAATGACGTGAACTTTCCCTAATGCTATCTACAGAAGGTGCTGTTTCTACTTTGAAATTATTAAAATCAAATTTATTGTTGTTTGATATACTGTCTCCAGTGATTGGAAAATGAGCAGCCCAAAAACTACTTTCCAAAGTTTCTTTAGGAGATGTATGATTGTTTTCTTTCTTTACTTCTGCATGTTCTGGAGGTCTGTCATTAGTCCATAGGGCTCTAATATTCTTTTCAGAAGTGGTAGTCGCCTGTTTAGGTAAGGCATGGTCCTCTATGTTTTCAGATTCTTCTATATCATTATAAAAATCCATGTGATCCTCATCTTCATCTTCAGACTGTTGAATATATTTCTGCGGTTTTGCCGACTTTCTTTTCCCCATGATCTAACTGCAAAAATAAAATAATAATAAATCATTAATAAATCTGATATTTAATAACAAAACTATTTTATAAACATTTTATTGAAAAACTGATTTATAGCTTTACTTTTATTTTTTTGATAGAGTAATTTATGGGAACCGAAATAAATTACATTTAGAAGCTTAACATGATTTGAAATTTCTTGTTCCAAATTTAGCAATTCAAAAACATAAATACTATATTTACTCACACATTTTTCTCCCTAGTTTTTTCAGAATATGGCATTAATCATCAAAATTAAAGGGTAATGACAAAAATAAAACTTAACTAATGAAAAATTATTCACAGATATTTGCACAAAAGCACTAGTTAACATAAATTACAATATTTGGCAGCTGATTATTCACAGAATATTGAAATTAAAACCAAATTTATAGAAATTGGAAAACGCTGCAAAAATTAAGTCACCTCTTGTGGAAAATTGTTTTCTTTACTATGGTGCATGGTCACCTCAGACAGATATGCATACCTTATAGCCAGATTTCAGTCTTGTGGAATTCATTCTTCTGAAAGTGCACTTTTCAGCTCCTGGAAGGTACACAGAGGAATTTGGCACCCTAAAACTCAGCACTCTAGGGTGTCCCACACATGCTCAATTGGGTGAGTAAGATGGTTAATCTTTTCGAGTAATATCCTCTGTTTGCAAGTATTCTGATCCCACATATGCTCAATGAGGCCAAGCATTGTCAACGGTTAAAAAAATTCTGGGCCATCAGCACTCAACAGTGTAACTTGGGGTTCCAATACCTCGTGCATATATTTCCAAATGTTTACACACCTTCTTGAAAGACATGCAGCTTGGAGCAGCATTTTGTCATTACTCCCCAAACCATTTAACTGTAGTCGTGGAAACAAGATATTTCATGGGTACGAGAAGGCAAATTGTGTATTCCTTCCTCTTTCTAGATCAAAACACATAAAAAATCACCGTCCAGACTATATCTGGACTCGTCAGTAAACAATACTTTGGCCCAGTCATCTTGGTTCTATTGAACATGACGACTACACCTGTTTTGCTTTAATGAGTCCGACTCGTATTGAAATTGATAATCGTATTGAAATTGGCTATTGAAATTGATAAGACTTTGCAAATATGTAATGTAAATAATATTAGTGTGTCTTTATGCATGCCTTTGAATGAGCTATGCTTAAGCCCATTTCTTCAGAAATACTGCACATGGCATGTTTTCCCTCCTCCCAGCTTTCAAATGAAAAAATGAGTTAGAAAAGAAAAATATGCCAGCAACAGTAAATATGGTAATATAAACTTAGGTTACTATTAAACAGTTTAAACCACAAACATCAAGGATGACAAAAGTTTTGCAATTAATGTATTTACCAGAGATAGACAAAATTAATCTTTTATAAGATTAGATCAGAACCATTCGTTCACTGAACAGTATCAATTCTTTATGACTCACTGCTCACTAACCTTGATGAATTTAATTTTAATGTAATTAAAATTAAAACTGTCAACGAGAAGTGAATCAACAGTGGTCAAACAAAATTCGAAGGAATGGTGCATTATTCTTTACTTTACACTTTCAGCATTTGCATGGCAGTGCCAACATTTTCAATATAATGCCCATCTGGACGTAGCATTTACTGCTACAGACTTTCTCAACCAAGTGGCAATCCCAACTGAACACACAATCTTCTACTGACATGTCTGGGCTGTCTACTAGTGACATGTCAGCTGCCGAGTGCCATTTTAAAAACACATCTTGCATCAAATTACACCAAATATGGCAGAACAACCCCCAAAAGAGCATTAGATGTCTGTACATGTCCATGCTAGATTGCATTTCCACATGTGTCGTTGACTGAGGTGGCCTTAAGCCACATTAATCTGTAATGGCTTTGAACAATTCTGGCTGCAATAAATGACGCTACCAATTCCCCAGCTGGTCTCATGCTCTCCTCATTTTTTCCTTCCATATCTTTGAGCAGTTTCCTCAAACTCCAACGATTTTACCTCATTACATGGATTTTTGTTTTGTTACAAAGTGTATATTCTACTTTTTATAAAATGAAAATGCATATGTAGGGAGACACAACTTCTCTAGTTTAAAAATCTTCATCTAAGGCATTTTGAGAAACTTGTCATGAATTTTAAGAATCACTGAGGAATAAATTTTCTTTTTTAACATGACTTAAGGGTTAACATTTTATACAGTTCCTGAGACACAATTTCAACTACTTCAATAATTTTTAATAGTTGTTCAGCTGTTAATTCTCATGCAGGCACTTCAACACAGTCATCTTTGTTCTGCTGCTCATTTATGTTAACAAATGCTTCAGTAAGTATCATATCATATAACTTTAAAACTGACAAAAAGAGATATGACTGTATAAAGGGGGAAAAGCAATCATTTATGTATTAAAAATAAATTTTCTATACTTAATTTTGCATAACTTATTTTGTTGAATTAAAACTTTGTTTTGAACCTTTCAAACCAGACTAATCGAAATGAAACATTGCTGTATATATTTTCCTCCTCCAAACTGGATATTTATTTACAGGGTTCGTACACATTTCTGCACATGAAAATTAAGTACTATTAAGGACTTTTAAGGACCATTAAAGAAAAAAAATAAGGACCTATCAACAAATTGGAACTGAATAAATTCAATTAAACTCTATGCCTGAACTTCACTTTCGTTATACCAAACTAATAAAAAATAGATCCGTAAGTAGGATGCACTATTATTAAGCATAATTATAAAATAAATTCAGGAATAAAATAATATTTGTAAAATTTGTCAAATAAGTATTAAACATTTTACACTTATAATAGTT
>KK122334.1:285553-309624 GCA_000611955.2 Stegodyphus mimosarum
GGAAAAATAAAAATGTTTTATTTCAACGTTAGTTCTTAAATATAATTTCGATATATTACCAGTATTTTAAAGAAATTTATTAATGTTACAATGTTCTAAACAAAAGTGTTGAAAAATTTACAGATCTACGTTACAACTAAACAAAAGTGTTGAAAAATTTACAGATCTCCGAATTAAAAATTTTGTATAGAAATTTATCTTAAAATCACCAAAATGGTGATAAGTAGCCAAATTTAGAACCGTTTAATAAAAGAATTCACATCCCCAAAAAGGAAAAGTTGTGTAAGAGCTCCTCATTAGACAAAAGAAACAATTTCGAAATCCTATGTTTCCTTTCTTGCCTAGAAACTCGAGTATCGCACCGTTTACATTAGAAACAGGAACAAATTCAAACAATAACTATATTTGTCAGTGAATTACCAAAAATATTTCTCGAAAATGCTAATTTGCACTTGAAATGACAGTCGTAAAAATGGACCGAAATTTCAGATGATTAAAATTAAGGACCTTCTACTGATTTTGGGCGAAATTAAGGACTTTTAAGGACCAAAAATCGATTTTAAAAAACCTAAGAATTAAGGACTGGACCAAAAATCGATTTTAAAAAACCTAAGGTTTTTTAAGGACTTTTAAGGACCGTACGAACCCTGTATTTAGTATAAATCCAAATAAAAAAAATGAAAAATATGAAAAAAAAATTTTTTAATGAAAAAAAACCTTACATAATAAAAAAAAATCATGGTTACAATACATATTATAAATTTTATTTTCAGCAACATTATAAGTGACATTTTAATACTTGCAGTATCATAACAAATTTTAAAACTGTTTAAAATTAGAACAATTAAAATTAATTGTACAGAGGAAAATATTCCTTTAAAAGAAGTATGAATAACTTGATTCATTATGGATATGATTAGTCCAGACTTCTTTACTTTCTCAAAATTGATCATTAAAAAACTAAAATAAACTATTTTAAACTATAAAAATATTTTAGCAAAAAGATTTAGATTTGTTGAACATTTTATTTAAGGGAAAAGTACACATAGAATAAATTTAATTAACTCTATATTATGTATATGAAATTCTGCAACATTGTGTCTATAAAAGCTTGTACTCAAAATTTCTATGCACTAAAACAGAAAGCACTCCAATAGAAGATATTTAAGAATTTTTCCTCATTCTTAAATATCATTATGCACAAAGCTACTGCTAAACTGAATTCTTATGAATAATAAATGATTATATTTATATTCACAAAAAAGATCTTTCGCAGTATTTATGTTCCATAAAAGCTTTGCAAGAAGCTGTATGGTAGATCATGAATGGTAACAAAATTACAGTTACTGTTCTTACTAGCAGCAAAATTACATTAAATTTGAATTAAAAGTAATTTATTTCACAAAAAGCTCTAATATCTGCCAATTCTTACTTCTTTGTATAAAGGAAGTACTATAATCAAGAAAAATTTCAGGTGTCACATTTCAACAGACATGTCCATTTTGACCATTCCCAAATCCATTTGGATTTCTTTCTTTTTTTTTTTTTTTTCATAACTCAAAAACGATTGGCTGTAGAATGTTGGAATTTTGTACGTGGGATTACTACACTATCTAGTTGTGCATCCTCCTTTTTTTTTATTGAAATCAGCAAGACCAAATGCACATCTGTATACACACGCAACCCTTATCCTGCCTTTATTTTTGTAATGCTTGGTCACAGCCATATACTTCCAGTTACTGAAGTGTGTTGAATGACACTAACACATTCATGTTTTGGCAATGTCAAATTTAAAAAAAAAAAAAAAACTTAATTTTCAACAAATAACAAAACCTAACTTTTAATGCAGTCTCTTAGTTCATATACTTACATTTTGGAAAGTTTTATATTCATTATGAAAAAATAAAACCAGAAGTAGTTTTACTTCCATATAACAAAAATTGAGTAGGATATTTAAAAATTTGTAATTTTTGATGTCATTTTCAACTTGAGAGATTGTTAAGTCAGTTAGAATAATTCAAGGAAATAAATTTAAATGAAGTGCAGCAAAAAATGTGTACATTCAATAAGACCACATAAGAAAGCCATGTGGTGACCACAGGCTTTTTTGTTTTTCTTTCTTTTTTACTTCCTTGTACAAAGTAAAGGAAGTATTCTAATCACGAAAAAGTATCACTGTATTTCAAAGAAAATACCCATTTTTGAGCGCTATCAAATGTAATTTAATGATGTTTTTGCATGACATCTGCACGTAAGGGCACACTAAAGGACTGTTTTTCCACAAACAAATTATAGAACTGATTTAAAATGGATTCAGAAGAGATTTTTTCATGGCATCTGTACATTCATATGTATCTTGCATAACTCAAAAACGAATAGCCTCAGAACATTGAAATTTTGTGTATAGGGCTGTTATACCATGTAGTTGTGCACTTCCCTTTTTGGTGGCAATTGGTTGCATCAAATATATATATATATATATAATATATATATATATATATTTAACTATGAAAGTAAATCTAAGTCCTAGAATAAACCATTAAAAATTTCTGAAGCAACCTATCTAAATTCCAAAAACATTTTGTAATGTGGGGAACATTTAAATTGTAAAATATGAACTAAAAACATTTTAAAACCTGCAGAAAAATTGAAAAAATGTACACAAAAATATTTTATTAATCTTCTCTGCTCAAAAGCTTCAGCCAGAACTTGTCAATGGAAAAGTGCTTGAAGCTTCCAACAAAGTTGATTAACTTGACCAGGCAGGCATGTTTCGTCTGACAAATCCATTGAGACTTCAAATAGAATTAAGCGTACTCAAATTTCTTTATATGCTGATTATCATAAATTAAGGAAAAATCACAAAAATCATGATTACTGAAGAAGTTACATGTACAATTTTATGAAACTTCCCCACAATATACAACACATATTAAGGCATCAAATAACATAAAAAAGAAATTACCAGACAATTATGGTAGTATAGAAATTAGCACATGTATAAAATGAACAAATTGAGGGTGTCAGTTTGCTATAGGAAAAGTACCTTCAATATGGAATATGATCGCCTCTAGAAGCAATACAGCACATACAACGATGTGTGATGATTTCAATTATGCGGTCTATCGGTTCCATAAAGAGCGAGAGCCATTGTTCTTGCAAAGCAGTTGCAAGCGTGACAAGGGTCTGAGGGGGCACATTGAGAGCAGTTAGATGTCTCCCTAAAGCATCGTGCTTGATAAAATTCAAGTCCGGGGATCGAGCTGGCCACTCCATGCGCAAAATTGTTTCCTGTTGAAGATAATCATCTACGATGGGAGCCCTGTGTGGTTCTGCGTGGTCGTCCTGTAACAGGAAAGCATCACCTATTGCTCTGGTATATGGGCGCACATAAGCATCAAGGATGTCATCTCTATAAACCTGAGCATTCACGAACCCAATGTCCCGTAAATGGAAAAAAATGCAAACAATTCAAAGGCCTTTTCTCAACTACACCAGAGGATATAGGACAACATCGAATGCCGCATTGTGTCAGATTGCTAAAATTTCCCCTCTCTTCATAGCAGCAGAAAAAGAGTATATAAAATCAACTGTATTGCACCTAAGAAAGAATTGCACCCACAATGGAACAGAATTCAAAGCAGAATGCTACTCCACTGCCTCACACCCGTATGAGCGACATCCTGCAGTGAAGAATAATATAACTCTCTGCATCAACAAAGAGCCATTCATGAACAAATTCCCTCAAATCTACACAGATGGTTCTGGCCAGGACTGCGGAAAAGGATGTGCGCTAAAAGTATATTTAGGTAATCATTTGACAGAAGAGCAGAAATTTCAACTAAAGGTAGAAAACAGTGTCTTCCAAACAGAAGCAATCGCAATATTAGAAGCCATCAAATACAGTATACGCCATTCCTTTAAAACTTGCCATCTTTTTACAGATAGCTTATCCGTCATGCATGCAATAGCCTCCCCAAAGAATAGATCCCCAATAATCTAGGAAATCCTCAGTACTGCCTCTAACACAACCAACCAGCATTTCACAATATCATGGATTAAAGCTCATGTCGGCAACAAGGGCAACGAGGAAGTGGATGCCCTAGCAAAAGAAGCAGCTAGGGGCCTCAATGCAACGAAACTATCCATTCCATGGCCAGACTCCCACCTCAAGATGCAACTCAAAATTACTTTTGAAAAAGCATGGCAGAACTGGTATCTGTATTGTTGCTATGAATGTAGCATGATGCTTGCCTTCAAGTCAGCTAGATTTGCAATCCGTCCATTGTAAACAACATTCTTCAGACATCCTTAAAGCTAAAAATCGCACAGGTTTAAGTCGGGGAACATGGCAGCCATGCTGTCGGAAAATGGTGACTTATGATTATATCATCTCCGAAACTAGTGATCAGCAGCTGCTTCACACGAGTAACAATGTGCAGAGTAACATGAATATTGCGCGATCCACACATTGATGCCGAAGTCTTCGAAGGACATTGTTATGCAAAAGTGCCTCATACCGCTTGCCGGCGCAGGTAACGGGACCTGCAAATGTGATCTCCTCAGAGATCGGACCAATGACAAACGCTGCTGTTATCCCGTACCACAAAGTGACCTTTTCAGACTGAAGAGGGAATGGCTGTAGGGGGAACAGATTCTTGGTCACCCACATCTTGGGATTTTGCATTGTGAACATTGTAGACACTAGATCACAGCTGCATCATATATTCATTAATATCCAGAACTTCTTCAGGGCAACTGAAGCACAGCCACTGTTCTTATAAAATAAAGCTTCACAAGCAGAGTCCAACCCTTTACTGATAGTCATGATAAGCTTCTTTAAGACACAGAATAACCAGAACTGCATTTACTCTGTTTTTATATATGCATAATTTTGAATTATTTTTTCTTTTTCTGGATGAATTCCCATTGCTTCATGTATATTCAGGAAAAATTTCAAGCCATTCTGACTAGTGGTTCTTTATTTACAACCTTTTGAAAGTGGAACTTTAATTATAATCACCCTCTATGTTTGTATGCATGTATATATATAAGTTATATAAAATTTTAAATTAACAAAACTTTAGAAAAACAAATTTAGATCAACTGATAAATATACTATAAACTCACTAGCAGTAAACTTTAGTATCTATGACAGCATCACATATTTTCACTTTCCTCTCCCAGATACACTCTTATTTACTAATCACAATTTTTTTATACAAAAAACATGATAAACAAAACCCTTTCTTCTAAGCTTTAGAACTTAGATTATATTAAAAACTGAATACATTACAACAATCAGAAACAAGTTATCCAAGGTAATAGGTTTAATGAGATGATAAACATCAAAAAATTAATTTCAATTAATTATTTTACTAGTAATAATACAGTAAAGTATTAAGGACTATTTTTTGCCCAAGCGGTGAAAATCTTTTCACCTGGAATTAAAAGATGAATAGAAAGTTAGCACAAAAATATACGGTACATATTTTTCCATCAACCATATCTAGAAATAAAATCTGTCACCAACAGCACAATTTAGCACTACTAAAGGATAACATGATATCTTCACCTTAGTTTCATGAAACACCAATTAATCCTCGATAAGATACTTTATCCATTGATTATCTAATTAAATAAAGAGCATTTGTTGCTCCCAACCTTATGACAGAATGGCTAACCTTATATACTTTATCCATAATTTGTATCTGCTGATTAAATAAAGAACGATATGTTCTTTCAAATTTCCATGGAATGATTATTGCAAATTTCGTGAGGTTTCATCATCTTTCATGGCTGAGAGGAAAATAAAGTACCAGACATATTTATGAAAATATTTTACAAAACTTCCCTCTTTTAAAATGAACACAGTTAGAAAAAGACAATGAAGAAAATCTAATAGCGTTTAAAGTGACTCAAAAAAAAAAAAGTATTGGGTCACAAGAAACTTTCAAGTATTAAGAGATAAAGTTTCAGATAGTATTCCAAAGCTAAATATCTTTTATTATGTTCTGTGTTCAAATACCATGCGAATTCTATTAAGATGAATAAGAATATATAAAACTAATAACTATATAAGCTATTTTACATATCTTGTCTTTACAGAAATACAAAACTGAGGTAAAAAATAAAAAGTACTGCATCAAGAAAAAACTAATTCTAGCATAGATTTCTTCCAAAACACATGAAGGATTTTAAGCTTGAAAAAGATGAATTTTAAGGTACGGGACTATGCTGAAATTTGACAAAAATAGCTAACTACTGAAATGTAATAAAAATATAATATTGTCCATAACATAATTCTGAAATATTGCAAAATATATCTGATTGAAAACAAAACATTAATAAAATATGCAAGGAGTTTCACTCAATGCTAAGACATTTGTCAACAATAATATTTGCCATTTTAAAACTAGAAGTTAAACAGAACTTGTAAAGTAAATGATTAGTAAGTCAAGCAAAACAAAAACTGCTAGTAAATATTTAGCAAGACCAGAAAAAATAAATAATAATATATAAGAAAATACCCTTTCCAAGGCCAAATAGCTAGAAGAAAACCATTTCTCAATAAAACATATGACAGACATGATTAAAATTTACTGAAACCTGTATTATAAAGCAAACAACTTTTGAAATTGAGTTATATTTGTAGATGAAAGTAAATGCAGTATTTTGGGGACTGATAAAAAGCAAATAGTATGATGAAAACCCCATTCTGCACCTCAAATGAAGGATCTAACTATTTTAGTAAAACATGGTAAGGCCATATGATCTGGGGCTGTATAAGTATTTACTGCATTTGAAATCTCCATTTACTGATACCAAGACTGACAAATTTGTGTATTTAGGAATTTTAAAACAAAACTTGAAACAGAGCATATAGGCTTATATGAAACTTCATGTGGATGATAATCCCAAACATAATGCTCATACTTGCAAACTCTGGATTTTATATAACTATCCACACGTAATCAAAATACATGCGCAGACTCCAGACCTCAATTCTATTCAATATATTTGGGATATATTGTGAAAAAAAGTATTACATTCAGAATTTCCAACAGAAATACACTTAAGGGGGGGGGGAAAACTCACGACATGCATATTCATCTTAATAGAAGTAACAAAAATAAATAAATAAAGTAACATTTTTCTATTATGAAGATAGTTTACTTAATGTATGCTAATTCATATTTCCTATATCTTGCACAAATATTTTTAGGAATCTAGCTACTAAACAACAAAATTGGGTGGACTACAAAGCAGATTAAAATAAATAACAAATAAACTTCAATGAAAAACACATTTCTTTCCTTTTTTCTAAGCAAAATCAAATACACAAAAATCACAAAATAATATAAAATGTGTATAAAAATTACATCTGCAAACTGTTGCAATTAAAAACAACAGAATTAAATCATAAAATTCCAGCTAAAATTGGTAAGTAATACTATATAATACATACAATACTGAAAAAGTTAATTAAATTATCTAACGAGCAAAATAAACAATATCTAACAGAATATCAAAAATTCCAGGTGAAATTAACCCAAACAGCAAATTTTGGTTTTGCTATATATTTGCTGTATACTTTGGGTTCTCACAGTTTATTAATACATATAATTTTAGGAAACTGCTTTGTATTTAGGCGGACAAGAAAGCAGGATTTAAAAGGAGGTTAGCAATCCTCAAAAGAGAACTCCTTCGTATTATTTATTAAAATGAAGTTATTAAAATGATTATAAGAACCTGGGCAGTGTAAAATATTAAGCTGAAAATCATTTCAGAAATCATAAAAATATAAATCAGTCTAGAAACAACAGCAAATTAGCTTAAGAATCTGAAATTACTACAAATAATTACACGCATCTAAAACAATTAATTATATTGTTTTTTATACACAGGTCACCCTATGCTCATAAAATAGTTTAAAGACTGAGACAGTTGCAGAAGGAATCTCCTAGCAAAACTCCTATTACATTATTTAACAACGGAAAATTTTTTCTTCATGCATATTTATCATAAAAACTGAAAAGGACATTGAACTAGATTTAACAAAATTAGAGCAGCAGCTTCTTTTGCTGAAAATATGCTTATCAAGAAATGTTATACCCTCAAGGTATATGAAAAGCAGGTCTAATGCATAAACTTCCTCATGCAAAGAATCTGAAACACAGTATTTTTCACCTTGGTTAATAGAGCTTAGAACCAAATGCTGGAAGGATGATTATGATTATTATTTAAATGCAAACTCCACCATCAAAATAAAAATAATGGATCAATATTGTTATTTAAAGAAAAACACAATTCTCAATTTTCAAACAAATGAAATGATGCTTCTTGCACACATGATTTGGTTTTACTTTACCCAAATAAATGAGTCCATTTCTGTTCTCTGATATTTAAATGAATATAAGATTTAAGATAAAAAGATAATGTCCCTTCAAAAAAGTTTCTTTTTCTAAAAACATGATATTTTCTCTGCTTAAGAAGGTACACATATCATCATATTTTATATGCTGCATACTCATTTATCTTTATATCAGAAATCTCGGCTACGCAAATATTTCTACAAACTGAATGCTGACTAAAAATATTGTTTCGGATTTCGTATTTATTTAAAATTGTAATTAAAATTACTTTATTTTCCCGTGCAATGCAGACGATTTAGCTACGTCGGAAAAGTAAAAATACAAAAGAGCATGCATTTAATATTTAATACATAAATATCCCGTAATTACTGTTGCCATCCACAAATATCAAGGTTTTACCAGAATATTCTAGTAAATAATTAAAAAGCTTATAAAAGCCGAATTAAAATATCTCATCTCATTTGTAGTTGTAGCTGTTTAAAGCGAACTGCTGTTTGTTTACTTAATGCTGCGACTGATTGTAGCCAATTCGCTGTGATATTAGATTAACTTTATCTGTTTTGAATTGAATCCTGTTTAACGTTTGAGATATTGTGATATTGTACGAATATCTCTGAGGAAATATCTCAGTTTTTTGTTTTATTTTGTGTGAAAAGAATAAATTTTATTAACTTTTTAATGACTTGGCATTCAATCCATTACGAACCCGTACGCACAAAACAAATATATTTAAGCCTACATTTCTACATTTACTAAGTATATTATAATATGAATATGCCTTTAAATGCCAATATCAAATAAAAAACTGATTCTATTCTCACTCTCTCAGTGAAAACGAGATATATCACAAATTGGATTTAATTCTTCATATCAGCAAACAGTGCGATTACAAAAACAATGTAGTGATAAAATATTTTATGCAAAGAAAAGGATGAACACTCAGATCAAAGCAGAGAAGAATAAGTTCACAGGAATTCTGCATCAATAATAAAGACTGTTTAGTCACGATAAATGAGTTTAAGCATGATCACCATGCAGCGAACATGAAGAGCACATTAAAAGCCCAGCTGAAAGCTATCATGACTAATATTAATGAAAGGAATGATAGTGCTATAGAATTACTATGATATTGCTATAGAAGATATGGACTCAAAAGTACATAAGATTGTCACCGAATTCCATAAGTTACTGCCCCATAATACAGTTACTTTTCATTTCATGGATTCCGCTTATTGTAACCTTATTATCAATGGATCTCGAACAAACTGCTATTACCATCACATAAGGATTAGCAAAGTCCAACCATTTTCAAAAGGATTACAGGTGGGTGTTTTACTTTATAACTTTTGCATTGAATGTAACATTCATTAAAGTAAAAAAAAGTGGCTTCTGAAGAAAATTTTGGAAAAAAAAAAAAACAAAGGTAGTGTTGAAAGATGCAATACTACTAAACTAATTTCAAGAACTGTTGTTGCCTTAACCCTCTGAGCACCATGGCAAGCTTTATCTGGTCACGAGGTTTTTTGGTCACTTGGTATATATTAGCTTATAATTTAAGATATTTTGCTTTCATAGACTTTCATGAATAATATAAATGCCATCTTGATGAATATATGCTTTTGAAAATAGAAACTAAAATAGGTAAATATATAAATTTAGCTAATATAGGCTCTTTACATACAGGTCTTCATGACAGATCCAAAAGCCCAGGCTGCTCAGAGGGTTAAAGGACACCTGTACATAATACATTACCACCAGTTTGTCAAATTTTTAACATCCTAAAAAATGCTTATTTTTTTACACCAAAAGCTGTAATCTTGAGTTTCTAGTGTTTCCTTTTGATTCTAAATGGCAGCACTACCATATGAATGCTCAACATTTTACAATTATGAAATTAATATACCTCATTCACAAGTATCATGTTTGAAGATTCATAAATTCTATTGGAGGGAAGGAAAAATTCAAAATCTTTAAATATATGATGCACACATGCTGGGCTTTACATATTTACTGCATTTCAATAAAAACTGATAATTAAATGAAAATTATTTATATGATTTTTATACCAGTATATAAAACACACCAGTGCCCATACTGAGGTTACCTTGCCAATAGATGGCAAAAGCAGGCTTCTCCTCCTCTACTCTGTAAGGTGCCAGAATTGATTTATATTATAATTGTTTAGGATGCAATATGATAGTTATTTATGGTTAATTTACAAGTTGTTTAGGAATTTTTTGTTCACTGGGCTGGGGGGGGCGATTTAATGACCCTGTGCTCAGAAGGTTTTTTTTTTTTTTTTTTCTTTCCTTTTCTATTTTATACTTTGCTTACTCCAGTCAAGTTTTCATTAGTCTCTGTTTAGCTGTTAGTAGCCATTATAGTGCCTGAAAATAGAAAATGTGCAGGGAGTTCAGATCTTGGTATCATAACAAGAACCGTGTTCTTTTTACATATTACCTAAAGCATAAAATTAAAAAAAAAAAAAAAATGCTAGTATTTACATCAGAACTATAAAATACAAAAAAATCTGAACGGTTTGATTTTAAATTACATCCAAAGGGACTTTTTTTTTAACGATTTGTGTGTTATCTTTATTTATTAAATATCATGTTCTATGTACTCAAAACATAAAATTCAATTCAACAGCAATATCGCAAAATAATTTTAAAATGAGCATATCTTTAGAACTTGCCATACACAGTCTCGTGCGATGGAGATAAAACTGTTTTTTTCGTACACTGTTGCCACTGCTCGCTTTGAAATCATTTAGTTTTTAATCAGAATGTCGTAGAAGTGTTTCAAAATATGAAATCGATAATAAAACAAATTTCAAATTCAAATTAGGGCTTCCACATGCCTATATTCTATTGAAGACTATGCTATTCAAATTCTGATGGCTCTAGGTACCTTTTTTTATCACAATGCGAGAAACATACATACATTCATGCAGATTTATTATTTAAATTTCTTCAAATATAATACAGGGCGATAATATTTGGTGGTAACAATTTGAAAAGCGATTCGCCATTTACAGTTTTCAGTGCAAAATGCAAAAACAAAATTAATAGTCCTTCAGGGCAAACTGCCCCTTTAGAGTAATAATAGTTTCAAAAATGGAACTTTAATTTCTTAGCTGAATCGTAGTTTTTCATTTTATAACTTTTTATTTGTCAGCTGAGTTACATTATGGTAGTGATACGGTTTACTCATACAGTCTTATATTCGCTAAATTTTTTGACGAAATATTATTAAATTTAAATCACTTTCAAAAGCTTTTTAAACATATTTTACATAAGTAAGTTCAAATGAGTGGCATCATCAGAGTGCTTAGCATATAAATTTTATTTCTAAAGTTCTATATTTCTAGTGAAATTTTAGAACTTTTGACTTCAAACTTAAACTATATTCAGGTACCAACAGACACACATCAAAAGTATGTAAAAACAGGTAAAAAATGAGTGGGGGTATAAAATTTATACTGGTTCTCAAAATTCTGAATTTCACTCTACATTTTTTCCAAGTCTCAAATGTGTGATCTTACGGTCCATAAGATTTTTGGCACAAAATGCTATTTAGCAGAGGTGCCTGATACCTGACACACTCAACCTGAAGAAGAAAACGTGTCCATAAGTTACAATTCATGTAAAATTTTACCACAATTTAAACTTTTTTATACACTGACCCTGAAAGGGTTAACAGATGAAAATGTATCTTAAAGGAGCATCTCGAAGTTTTAATTGAAAATAGTAAGTAAATTAAAATTCTTACGTAGCCAAATTGAAAATTTAATTGATGGAAACTTAACTGAAGAAGAAATAAGCACTAGTACTGATTACCAAAAAAATATATCAGATATAATAACAAATGTTTATTGAAACAGAAAGAAACTTTTACTAACTCGTTGAATATCTAAAAATATGTTAAGTACTTCGAGTGATAGCTTAAAATGTACTTTCTTCAATTAAACTTCCTAAGCTAATAATCAAATGTATTAAGGAGACCTGAAATATTGGAAGGGATTTTGGAATTTCTTTGAAAGCACTATTAATTGTAACTAGCCACTTTTGAAAATTGAAAACTTTGCCTATTTAAAAATATACTTGACTGTAGGAGCATTAAATGTAGTATCTGGTTTCCAATTATTGGGTTGTCAGAAAAATCATGACAAATTTTGGTAACCTACATCAACATTTGATTTGTGGAAGTAGTAGTTAGTTAGTCCCATCTATGCACTGAATGCTAGTGAAGTTAGTCCTAGCCATGCAATCGTTATATCACGAATAGCTGTTAGGTTGAGCATCATGTCTAATATTTGTTTTGTTTGTTTTTACAGATTTAACAACCGGAAGATGAAAGACCAAAAGTTGCAATTTCCGCCACATTTATTTTACTTTAGGAAAGGGAAGAATGCATGACAAGCATGTGAAAAGTTCCCTAAAGTATACAGCAACAATGCTCTACAGGAACATTAATGCCAACACTGGTTCACAATATTTTGTGCTGGTGATTTTGATCTCAATGACGTCCCTCGGCCAGGAAGGCCAACCGAAGTTGATGATGACCAAATAAAAGTGTTAATCGAGGCAAACTCTTGTCACAGAACACGAGAGATTGCAGAAATGCTGAACATGCATCATTTAACGGTTCAAGATCATCTGAAGAAAACGGGATACATAAGAAAACTTGATGTGTGGGTTCCTCGTGAACTCAAAGAAGTTAATTTGACGGCATAAATAAACATCTGAGGCATGCTCTTGAAAGATGAGAAGAATGACCCTTTTTTGAAGCGAATGATAACCGGTGATGAGAAGTGGATCATGTACAAAAATATGGTATGCAAACATTCATGGTCCCGAAGGGGAGATCCGCCTCACACGACATCGAAAGCAGAAATTCATCAGAAGAAGGTTATGCTCTCAGTGTGGTGGGATTTTAAAGGTATCGTGTTTTTTGACACTCAAAGAAGAGTGTTCTTTGAGGGAGCCAAACAATCAATTCTGAAGTGTACTGTCGCCAATTAACAAGTTTGAATGAAGCTCTCATCCAGAAACGTTCAAACTTCCTTAATCGTAAAGGGGCTGTGTTCCATCACGACAATGTGAAACCACACATAAGTTTTGTCACTCAGCAAAAACTATCGGAGCTGGTATGGGATGTGTTTCCACAACCAGCACATTTGCCTGACCTGCACCATCCACTTGTTTTGCGCTCTGGAATAGTCCTTCCATGGTAAGACTTTGATTTCCGATGAGGCTGTTCATCACCTTGTTCAGTTTTTAATGGATAAAGACCAGTCCTTCTATGCACAAGGAATTCTGCAGTTCCCTGAAAAATGGTGCAAGGTATTGAACAAGGTGGTCAATATTTCTTGGATTGAAATGTATTCTTGGTATCAGTAAATAACACTTTGTGAAATATAGACAATATATGTCATTATTTTTCCAACAATCCAATAATTTATAAAAACTATGACTGCTACGTAAAGTTACCATCACTGATTCTTTTATAAGTAAAACTTAAAACTTGCAAAGTTTTAAAAATTCTACAAATGTTCCACCTTTGAGAAAGTTATGTGCTGAGCTTGATATCGCTATACAAAATTTAGATACAATGCAAAAAGATTCAAAATCCTGTGGACCACTCTCAATTTCAATTATTCTAAAAATTATTCTAAATTTCCAAAAAAACTTGTTTTACATTTTAAGTGAAACACAAACTCAAACATGATATTACAATTTCTGATCTTCTTTCTTTTTTAAAATGTGAGATTGAGTGCCAAGAATCAATACTTTTAGCTTCATATGATGGAAAAGGTTTCTCAACAGGAAATTTCTGTCATAAACCCCTCATTTGTGTTAAAAAAAACTCAGAAGCAAAATATTGAAAAAATAAACGATGTCACATAAATCAAATTTAAGGCCCTAAACTTACTCCTTAAAGCAATCAAAACTAATGATATATCGCTTACAGTTTTGGTTAATATGGGAAGTGAAGCTACAGTTACCTATAACAATGTTTATAAACAAATAGGAAATCCTTAAGTATATTTTCATAATATGTTGACTGGCTTTGTTAATGACAAAATTAAATCAAAAGATTATTTTACAAGTGATATTTTAATAGATATGGAATTACTTAAGACTAATATTTATGTTGCAGACAGTAATACAGGGTGTTAATAAAGTCCTGGACCCATTTTGATATTTAATAACTCATAATATAATGAATATAAAAACAAACTTCTGGCATTTATTGATGGAATAACTTATATATTTTCCTTTTCAGGTTTGAATATCTTTACTTTTGTAAATATTGTCTGCGTGTGTGGTTAATTTCAGATAATTTCATCTTCCAGTCTTAATATCTGTACTTTTCTGTAATGTTCTCTGACGAAGCATCCTTTCATCTTTCTGGCATTGTTAATCTCCATAATGTGCGCATATAGGAATCTGAAAACCCCCATGAAGACCGCAAGGCACAAAGGGATTCCCCAAAGGTTAATGTGTGGTGTGGACTAATGCACGACCGTGTCATTGGGCCTTTCTTTTTTACAGAAAAGACGGTCTCATCAGTCGTATACTTAGACATGTTGGAAAACTTCGTATTTCCACAACTAGAAGAGCTTCAGCCACATGTCTTTTTGCAACAAGATGGTGCACCACCTCATTGGGGTACCATCGTTCGTAGTTCTTTGAATGACTATTTTACTGGAAAATGGATTGGGCGAGGGGGTCCAATTCCTTGGCCACCCAGATCACCTGATATAACGCCGCTGGACTTTTTCCTTTGGGAATTTGTAAAGGACAACGTTTACAGGAGGAAAGTGTCGAACATGAATGACCTAAAAGCCATAACGACAACCGCAATAGTCTCTGTGGATGTCAACATGCTTGCCAGTAGCTGGAGTGAAATTGAATATCGACTTGATATTCTCCGTGTGACGAAGGGGGACACACGTGGAAGTTTATTGACAAATGTCATGAAACTTTTTGAGTCTATCTAACCATTTATGTTATTAATTTTAATCTATCTTTATTATTTTATGAGTTATTAAACATCAAAATGGGTCCGGGACTTTATAAACACCCTGTATAATGCCACTTGACACTATAATCAGCATGGACATTTTTAAACACTGTGAAGTTAACATAAATAAAGATGTGTTCATATTTCTAAACATGCTGCTAAGCAAACTGATCCCGAAATGTGTACATCAATAATATTTCTCTTAATCAAAACATTTAAATTTGAAATAAGTCCTATTGCTATAAGGCAAGTAGTTATGATTATTTAAAATCTTGTCTCTGATTACAAACCTCCCAAAATCAAAACTACAAAAACTGAGATGACTATTCAAGTGAAAGCTAAAGTACCTGTTTTTCACAGACCTAGATGTTTTACCTTTTGACAAAACAGACATTGTAGATAAACAAGTTTAAATTCTGTTAGCTGACGGCATAAGTGACCAGCATTCTTCCCAATATTCTAATCAAATAGTAGTAGTAAAAAAGAAGAATGGTAACCCTAGAGTATGTACAGATTATCACAAGTTAAACAAGAGGATAGTTAAAGATCAGTATCCCTTGTCATTAACAGAAGATTTACTGGATAAACTAAAAGATATTAGTATGTTCACTACAATTGGTCAATAAAATGCTTTCTTCCATGTTAGTGTCAACAAAAATAGCCAACATTGCTTATCACACATAATAGACAACGTCAGTTTCTACATGTACCTTTCGTCTTAGTATCTCACCTTCTGTATTTCAAAGATTTGTAAATTTAGTTTTCAATGATCTAATCTTGAAAAGTCCTGTTTTGCTGTATTTAGATTATATGATAATTTCAGCTAAAGATGAAGATGAATAAGCATTTGAAATCCATCATATCAATTGCTTCTGATTATGGACTTGAAATTAATTTTAAGAAATCTAAATTTTGAAGTCACGTAATTGAATTCCTTGGCCACATCATCGAAAATGGTAAACTGTTTCCATCTCCTCATAAGACAGCTGCTGTTATTAATTATCCTGAACTTAAAAGTCACAAAGACTTACAAAGTTTTCTTAGTCTTGCCAGATATTTTCATAGAATTACTCTAAATTTGCCCATTATTTCTCAACCATTAATTAATCTCCTTAAGAAAGAAAGATAATGATCTCCACTTTGATGACAATGAAAGAGAGGCTTCCAATGTTCTGAAAAAGGTTCATATGAAATCCAATACTTAGCACCCATAATCTACGTAGTGATACTGAAGTAAACAGTGATGCCAGTATCCAGAGTTACGGTTGTATTCTCATGCAAATATCCATGCTTGGTAATTGTCTACATCCTGTTTATTAAACAGCCAAAAAGACATCCAATGCCAAAAAGCAATTTACCAGTTATGAATTTATATTAGCTGTAATTTGAGCTTTGAAAAAAATTTAGAGTCTGTCTTTTTAGCAAATACTTCAAAATTATTAACTGACCATAGTACCTCCAAAATGATCACAAATTAGAAAAAAATGTAGCCATGTTAAAGAAACAATCATTTATTAGTAAAAATCTGTATGATCAATAATTTAGCTCTGCATCTGCAATACTGTTTAGTATAACATCTCAAATGAAAACATTCTATCAAAGTTTACTGTTAATTTTATGCCTACTGAATTATCATATAACCCTCATGCCAACCTGAGGAATAACGCATTATTTTTTAATTTCATCATCACGTGACTATCAAACTCGCAGCAGCTTGAGAATTGACTCACCCAACAATTTTTATTTTAAATAGCAGCAACTGAATACCAAACAGTATGGTATCCTTTTACGCTGACATTACGCTTTGCGACGATTACAGACTTCAGCCGACTGCACTGCGAAGTGTTAAGTATTATGACAAGGAAAAAGTTAACAGAAATTTCTAAAAATAGATTTTGTAAATGATAGTCATACATCATTTAGTGTTGTCTGAATTAATAATTATTCTTTTGTGGTTCTGATAAGGGGTACTCTTCCATTATTCATGTGACACACTTTTTGACAAGATCTATTGGTCATCACGGTGCTACGCAGTACGGTACTTACGTATTAACGCAACCAGGCCAAAATTCGCCAAATTTGGCAACCCTACGTGTTATACGTGGTTTTTCGTAAAGAAATTAGTTTGCTTACTGGTTAGATTGAATGCCCTGAAATACTTTAATCATGGGTATTTGGGATCTGCTTGCGAGTGAAAAAGATGCTGTTGAATTGTTGCAGGGATATGGAATCATACCGAACGAACGTACTTGTAAAAATTCTCATAAAATGAAACTGTATTTTGGAAAGCAAATCTTCTGGAAATGTAACGTCGAAGAGTGCAATCAACACTTGGGTGTGAGAACCGGAAATTGGTTTGAAGGTAGCCGAATTTCATTTGTGACAGCGGTGCGCTTCATTTATTGTTGGTGTAAAGAGTTAACCTCAATTAAATTTTTTGCAGAAGAGATGGGAATTGCTGATAAAACCGTTATAGATTGGAATAATTACATGCGGGAGATATGTGCTCTTGAAATGGATGAAAAAGAAAGAAAGCAAATAGGTGGCGAAGAACTTATTGTGGAAATAGACAAAAGTTTATTTGTAAAACGAAAAAATAACAATGGGCATGTATTACCACAGCAATGGGTTTTCGGCGGAATTTGCCGAGAAACGAAAGAGACTTTTTTGGTTACTGTACCTAACAGAAGCGCCGCTACCCTCATGGAAAAAATTTGCGAAAATATCAAGGAAGGAAGCATCATTCATTTGGATTGCTGGAAAGGATACAAGACAAGTGAGTTGGAAAATGCTGGATTTCTGTATGGAAATGTTAATCACAAATATAACTTTGTGGATCCCAACACGGGCGTTCACACACAACATGTAGAGCGCATGTGGGGCTCAGCCAAATGGCGCAACAAAAAACAGAGAGGAACAGCCCGTCATTATCTTGACTCATACCTTATCGAATTTATATGGCGCCAAGCTCAAGCTGTTAATGGCGAAGATGGTTTTCAATCAGTGCTAAAAGCAATAGCCAAAAGATTTCCACCGAAAAAATAATTCTGTAACTTATTCAAATTCGAAACTGGAAGGGTTTAATTGATATTTTATATTTTAAAACAAAATAATATAAAAAACTTTATTAAAAATTATCTGTAATTAATAAATGTACATTTTCTTTCTATTCATAATTTTTTACTCAAACTTACAAATCGCGCCAACCTGGTTGCAATAATACGTAAGTACCCGCAGTACATATGTTTGCCATCTATAAACTATAACTGACCACCAAAATGCATCACAGGTACATAATGGAAAAGTAGTGTCCTATAATAATAGTATGTGAGAAACTAATTTCTTCAAGTACATGTGGGAATTTATTTAATCGTGACTCAAATAACCCTTAAGCATATGTGGAAAACAGATGTAAATATAATAAATAACAAACCTAATAAAATTGAAGCTTAACTCCCTCAGCATGTGACAGGAGAAAAAACAAATTTTAGCAGAACAACACATCTTTACTTGCCAATATTATGATATATCAGCAACAGTGTACAGAAAACACTACTAAACTTTATAACGACACCCTCGAATTTAAAGATTTTTGGATATTGGAAACAAAACACAAAGTTTTCCAATTAATGGAATTTGTGCAGAAATGTGGAGAAGTTGTAATATATAAACAGGAAATAATAGAAGTATTCCATTGTGATGACTATGCCTCAATTATCAATCAACTAATGGACATCGAAATCTGCAACATTGGTACAGATAAATATTAGATAATATCGCTACTGATACTGAAGGAAAAGACAGAGATTGCTGAGAACGAAGAAATTTCAAGTGATAATTTAGTGGACATTCTCAACACGGTAATTAGATGACTTCGTAACTGAATAAGAAAGTATATATATTTATAAAATTAAAGAGAAAGTATTAGCATAAAAAATGAAGCAACTTAAAACAACTTACAATGAATGAAATGTTTAATAAAAGAAATAAAACAAGTACTGAGCCCCCTTCTTTTTTCTGTAAATTTTGTTTCCTTTAAAGTTATAAAATTCTTCATTATTTTATAAACTATTCCAGGTTTTTAACTTTTTAAATTTCTACATGTCTCCTTAATAGATTTAAACTGATGACCTAAAACCCATAAAATTCCCAGAATTTTGTAAAATTTCCAGTAAAAAACCAGAACTACCAAAGTCCCAAACTCAGACTTTCTGCTGCATTCTGGTTGTTTTGAAACATATCTGTAAGTAATATCTTTATAACGCAGTCACCAATTACCTATTTCCAAAGCACCCAAAATATCTACATTGCTTGAAATTAGAACTGACAGAAGAAAATAAATGTGAAATTCATTTCGAAAGCAAAACCTCAACCAAAAAAAATCTTGCATGCTAAATTTACCTTATTTTTGAGATATTTTGCTCATTTTAAATAGAAAACAGGTAATTTTTTTTTAATTTGTAGTAAAAGGGTTAAAAGAGAAGAAATCTTATAATGCTTCACCATGAACTCATATATAGATACACATACAACTGCATATATATGTGTGCTTTTGCAAGCATAGCCTATATAAATTATATATGGAATACCTTTATGTTAATGTATTAATATTCTAATATACCTACCTATAAATTTAGTGATAAGATATGCTATAGTACATTTACCTTAACATACCGAACTAATAATATATGTATATAACATATATTTCTACGTACGTGGAGAGAATTTTTGGATACTCTTCTAAGTCTAAATTACGGGCTTGGCTTATATACAGATCCACTAATCTTGCAAAAAAAGTAGATGCATTTCTATTAGCTGGATACATGTGATAAATTGCCAAATATAAAATTTTTCATTGCTTTAGTTCATACTTCTTTTACGAAAGAATAATTTCAAATGAAATGAGTTATTCGTTGTTTTATTTCCAAAATTGTTTATATTGTTGGTTTGTTGCCCCCTCGCTTAAGCAAATGAAAATAAGACAAATATCACAGAAACGAAAAATTGAAAAAATGTCCTAGCTTCGGTAGGATTATCAGAGCTCAAACTACTGTCGTTAGCATCTAGCATTTTAATTTACATCATTTTCATAGAAAAACATTCCACTCATTTCACCAGCTTGGCAACATTTTCGCCTTCAAGGTGGCACGTCTGGACATTGCAGGAAATTTTTTTCATTTCAACTTGTATACAAGCTTTGAATTTTAGGCAGATTTTTTAAGATTAAATTCATTCTCGGCTTATATTCGCAAATATACGGTAACTAAACGGAAACATGGAAGAATAGTAGTACTTCTTATAAATATGTGAAAAGTTGTAAAAATGATACAATAAATATAATAATAACATGAGAATAAAAACTAATGCATTTCCCTCATACAGATCAAAATCAAGCTACTGATCCGCCAAAGCAAACACCGTTATTACTTTGTGAAAAAAAGGTAAAAATAAAATTAAAAAACTAATGTGTCACTTTAGCTCAAGAATAAGTGTTCAAAGGAAGTGATCAAAGTAAAAACGCTATCCTCCATTCAACCAAAATTTAAAAAAAAAAAAAAAAAAAAAAACCTTCCTAATGAAAAAAAAATTAAAATAGAAATCTCTTTACTTAGCTGATCTATGGAACATGGTAAGAGGTGATTTGGTGACGGTTTTTATGGTGATAAATATTAGTAACTGGGAATCTGGTGATAACTAGCAATAACATAATGTATAATAACTTAGGCCGAATAAGTTCTATGGGTAAAAGTTTACAATTGGGCGCCCCTTGTTTTTTGATGATTGTTTTGACGCCAAGACCGGCATCGAAAGGGCACCCAATTCTATACTAGAGCCGTTCTATGTTTTAAGTAAAAGTAACTATTTTCAACTACATTAATGTAAGTACCATTTTGTTGTGCATTATGCTTTATAGTATTTTCTATTTTCTTTTACAGTCTACTTAATTATATATTATGTATTATAATGAGATACATGCTCAATAAATAAACATTTATATGCATACAATAAATAAATAAATAAATAAATATGTAAGATATAAAAATATGAAGAAAAATTTATTACCAAATTAAAACTTAACTTATTGACAAGAGACCTTTAAATTACTAATTTTTAATTAAAGTACAACCCCTTTACGGTGTCTGCACTTTCTCTGCAAACTTTTGCCCAACTGCTATCCAGAACTAAAAAAGTCATTAAAAGCTTACAAAAGTACTGCAACCAACTAAGTATTTTCTTTCCCCAGTTTGCCTTCTTGCTGAAAACATGTCACTTAGCCTCTGTTAGCTATTCTCTGTTATTTGAAATGTAATTGCATATCTAAAATTAGGGAGGCACATAATATCCCTACTGGTTTTCAAATTAAAAAGATAATGTGCTCAGAAATTCATCATCCGGAAATAAATGATGTTTAACTACAAAGTTGGCTGTGCTTCTTCCAAAATTCCATCTGGTCATCCATTACACCACAATTTCGACGCAACTACACAACAATTTTCTCGGACATGACTAAAAAGTGAATCAATAATAGATACATTTCTTAAACCTGTCATCTAATATCAACTTACCTGTGAGGAACAACATTATTGCGTCACACACACTTATACACACACACACATATATACATTATTTCAGTGATTAGGTTTTTTCCAAACATACTTCTCCTCCGATTTCAAATACTCTATAATTTCGTAGCATTTTTTTTTCTTCAGAATTTTTCGAATTTACGTTTGATCTATTTAAACATCATATATAGAAATGTAACTTAGGTAAGGGGAGGGACAGATACTTAATTGTCCTGCCATTCAGAAAAATTTCGAACATGATTTCAGATAAGATATCTGGACACATTTTTGAATGAATTTTTCACCCCTATTTCAAAGGCAATTCTGTTCAGCTGAAACACACAGAAATAAAATGGAAAAATTCTATCAGAAACATAGCTTGGCTGAGAATTAAAACAGGAAAAAAGAAAACTGGGGGGGGGGGGAAGTATTTGTTGAACTATTTTGAGTAAAAAATTTCAATTGCTCGTTCACCATAATATGCATTTTAAAAACATTTTAGCATATATTTTTTATCTCTGTTTCAGAGGCAGAGCACTTCCATTCAAATGAAACAGTAACAAAATGGAAAAATTCTAGTGAAAACATAATTTGTTTGAGAATCAAAACAGGAAAAAGTTGTCAAAAAACACACAAATTAAAAGGTGGGTTGGCTGAATTTTCACTTTACCATAAACTGAAGATTTATTCCTAAATTATATTCATCATGGGATGCAGAAGATGTTTTTAAATTTCAGTTAGGCCACTGAATATAGCAAAGCACGTGAGGGATCTGCCCAAGGTAAGGGCGACTTCATAGTAGCTTTTATAACATATTCATGTCATATTGTATTTAAGCTGCACATGGCAAAACCATAAAAATCATACTTATGGCCAGCCTGTTTCCTAAGACTTAAATCTGGATCAAACTACCACTGTTCAGAAGACATAATCACTTAACCGGTGACTAGCTAGAGTGTAGCAGAAAGAGCTTAGGTTCGGATATTTGAATACAGCAAACTAACTAAAGCTACTTTTCTAAGAGGAGGGATGCCTTTGTGGAAGACTTTTTAAAAGAAACTAGCTCATAATCATGTTCCACGTGGGATAAACGTTGAAAACCAACTATGCTCCAGCCCATTCGCCTGGGCTTGAACCCAAAGCAGGTTGAACAACTAGTATTCAACAGCCTTCACCACTCGGCTATTGGTGCGATAGTAATGACAGTTTAAATACAGTGACGCTGGTCAGAATATGATCTAGTTCTGATTGATTTCTGCTGCTGTGAACTAAAACTATGCATTGCTGAATTAAAAAAATTCTACAAAAAAGTGTAGCCATTTGGCAGATAACCCCAATAACTTTGCCATAATAAGTACGCTAATCTTGGCATATATATGTTTATAAATAAAAATAATAGAAAATAATTTGTTCAAATAAATAAAGATAATTTAATAAGATAAAATAATATAATTTAAAATAAAATAATTAATAAGTAAAATTTGAATTAAAAGCAAAATTTAAATCAACAGCAATTTCAAAAATGAAACTCGATCAAAACAGCATAATGATAACTACAAAATATTCGAGAAAGGTTACAAAAAACAAAAAATTTTTAACTTTTATGAAAAATGAATTTATTAAAACGAACTGATTCTACAGTTTGCGGGACATCTTCATAAGGTGTCTCAAGATACATAAAACTTACAAACTTTGCATTACCAATTAGTTAGATAAATTTTAATTAAGTTTTCAAAAATACTTCAAAATCTTTTTCCTATATTTTAGTTGACTGTATACAGTAACATTACTAAATGTACACTGTGGTAATTTGTAGAAAGACCTCATTTTAATTATTTAAAAAATATTATTTTCCCCCCTTACATGGAAAAAAAATATTAGAATCAAATATAATTAAAAAATAACTTTTAGTAATTAAAAGTTCCATTTTTTTTCTCACCTACCTCATAATAAAAAAATTAAATATGAAATCATCAAAACCAGAAGTGACTGTTCAAACTCAAACAACAAGTATACTAAACCTTTAAATTTGAATTGATTAATTAAAAAAATTTTAATCAATAATTAAATTTTAAAAATATAAACTATTTTTTCCCTTCTTATA
>KK122334.1:309728-341777 GCA_000611955.2 Stegodyphus mimosarum
AGTGACTAGTCAAACTTAAAAAAACTAATATGCTACACCTTTAAATTTGAATTGATAATTTAAAAAATTTTTAATCAATAATTAAATTAAAAAAATATAAATATAAATTATTTTAAATAGTTTCGACATAATTAAGTAAAAAACAACAGTACATGAGAGTTATTAATTTAAAATTACACTACACAGGCCACTATATGAAAAAAAATTACAAATAAATTTTGTCTTAATATTCATTTACCTATACATACAACACATTCAAATGAAATGAAAAATTAGCATGCGCACATTTCATTCCAATACTTTTTTATCGATCGATTGAAATAGAAGAGTCCATATTTATGGGTGAGCTGGCACAATAATCATATAATAATTTCCATATCATTAAATTCCGATCAATTTATTTATAATCATAAATAATAACAAGATCGTTACTAAAATCACACGAAATGATCATACAATCGGTTACAAAACATTTACGCATGTAAATGAAATAATTTTTCAGGAGGCCAAAAAAAAATTGGACTTAAAAAATGCGACGCTGGCAAATGTTAATCCGCGACCAAGAATTTCATTGTCAGATTTACTATGTCAATACCCTATTTGGCATTCAACAAGCAACTTTTAACAAGTTTCAAAAAAATAACATTAAAAGTTTCAATATAAACGTACAAATGACAAAATAACAACACTTCCCTTTAATTTTGCTTACATGATTACGCCTATTATGCATACATACCACAGTGACACATAAAAATTTTACATTTTTAAATAATTTCAAATACAAATTACACTTACCGATAAGTACAGATCTGTAATTAATTTGGACGATTTATACACAAATACAATAAAAATTCAACTATAAAAAACTAATTTAACTAATTTATATGATGTATTCATGCCTGTTAATGAGAGGACTACGTCAGCTTGCCCTTCCAAATCATCAATATGGCGAATAAAATTCGAGATTTAGCGAGATCAAATCTACAAAATTAGTGCCCCAGCGCCACGGATTCGCATAAGTGAGGGCAAAGAACTCGAGTTGGGGTCGTATCAACATTAAAAATAATTCTATCTATAGGTCATGGATTAAAAAAATATAAATTGCAATTATACAGACTAGAAATTTGAGTTAAGATCCAGAGGAAAGGAAAACTAAGAACAAAAATGCTTTGAGCAATACCCAATGAAATTTGAAATGATTATTATTGGAAACAGTAAAAATTTAAAACGAGGTCAACATGCTTAAAATTAAAGAAGCAGTTTAACAGAGGGTGGGGGACTTTTCTGTAAATCACTAAGCAGGTATTTTTTTACACAAACATTCTTTGCAATTATAATATAATTTGTAGGATATTAAAGAAAAGACTTATATTTTGACTCATTTTAATAATTTTCCCTCCCCAAGGTAAAAAAAAATTAAATTTACAATTTAAAAAATTGAACTCTTTAAGAACAACAATTTTTTTTTAAATTTGTTCTGCAAATTACTAATGATCATAGTCTGGAGTACTTCATTACTTTATATACAGTTGATTTAAAAAACATGAATATACAGTTAATTTAAAAGAAGTGAACCGAAACGTTTGGGTTCGCTTTTTGGCTTCAAAGTTAAAGAAAGGAAGGGGAATAATATTGTTTATCTACAAGGCGGGTATTGTTATTTTTCCTGAAATAAACTGTTTCCTTGTTTTGTACCTTTTTGTTCAAGTTTCATTTTTAATTGCTCACACTTGAACAAGAACAACATTTCTTATGCATCTAATAAAAGACGCGACTGTACTGGCAGTCATTTTCTTCGGATTCTTAAACTGGCTGACATTTTTATTCTTGCTTGTTTTGTGAGTTAGTTTAAGATATTCTGTTAGGTGACAATCAAGCAATGAAATTGAAGTGAGCAAAATCAAATTTTAACTCAGATATTGAAATGCATATAATTAATAAAGCAAACAAGGGGCCGGTATCAATAGTGAGAAAAGCAAACAACTGACCTATGTTATTAAAAAAACTTGACACATATTGAAGAACACTGTTTTCGAATATTTTTATTTAAACTTATGCTAGAATTTTTACTATTTCCATTTATTGCAAAGTGATACGAACCATTTAAAATTTAGTGTTTTCCAAATTCTACTACTGAATGGCACTTTTCAAAATGTACAATTTTTTAAAAAAATATATACAATTATTTCCGGATACACGAATATTATTATTTTTTTTTATTTTTAAGTATTTATTGTATTATTAGAATTTTTAAAGAATTATTATAAAATTCTTCACACAGTTATGATTAGGCTACAACTCCGTCACCGAAATCGGTTTGTGAATGAAGCGAAGGTAAATCCTGATCCAGAAGGAGGAAAAATATCAGTGTTAGATCAGCATAACATCTGAATTCTCGATGTGAAATGTATGCGTGTAGAAACTTTGTTCTGGTAGTAATCGTTTAGGTGAGTAAGGTAAAGAATATTCCTTAATTTTAGAAATAAGTTTTTGTTATTGCTGCATTGCACGAAAAAAATTTCTTTTTTTTTTCCCCCTGTTTTTCTCCTGCTTAAAACTTCCTTGAGAAAAGGAAAATGATGATGCTCACCTGACTTATCAGTCTCGTGATTTTTATGTAATGAATTTTCCCGATTCCTGATTATAATAATAATTCCTTTCAATTAAATCTGTTTACCCCCTTGTCATTAAGAATGTTGTTAATTGCATGCAATTTTAATACATATGGCTCAGTATTATATGTAAATATTTAGTTATATTAATTATGAGAGATAACTAGTATAGTTTGAATGCAGAACTTAGTTAAATTATCTGTGAGAGATCACTGAAAAATTAATATTGCTTAATAAAAATAAATGAGGAGTGTATTATATAGAATATAAATTTTTTTGAATTTAAGTTGTAAGGCTATTACAAATTTGAGGATTGAAGGAACTTTTAATTAATGAACTGGTATTTATGAAACATTTGCATGTAACTCTGCTTTCTGTTGTTAATACAAAATACTGTGAAAGTTATTATAGTTATGAGCCACTTTGAAATTTTTGTAAAACTTTCTATTCTTATCATGAATGAGAGATTAGTCATTTATGGCATGGTTTTTTCTTTTAATGTTTATTAAAAAAGAACAAAGTGTCCGAAAGCTCTGTTAATATATAAAAATTTTTAAACTGAATTTTATTAAAATTTAAGATACAAATGCCATTAATATTGTATGTACAATATAAGATTTGTTTCAAAAGAAAATAATGACTGAAAATGTATTGAAATTTTCATAACTGAGTAAGCTGTTCTGCAACATCGTACTGTACAGTCAGACAGAAATATGTATCAAAGTAATTTGCATTTATCGTAATTATTGTTAGAGCAAAAATTATTTATTATAAATTCTTTTCAATTACAAAGTTAGAGATCATAAAAAAATATTTGAGACTGTATTAGGTAATAAAATCCTGAATGTTTCAAATTCTTTGCAGCAAAAATATTAATTCATTTATTACACGCCAAACAGTATGATTTGTGTCTATTAAATATTAGAGGAAAAGCAATTTATACTAATGGCTATCTTGTTTCACTCTTCTTGTCAGTTAGAAAATATAGTCAAGCTTTTTCAAGTCAGAACTAAGAGGAGCAGGGAACAAAAACAGTATTAAAAAATTCTACATTCTGAACAAAATTGGCAGTCGTAATGTGTGTTTGCCCTCTATAATAGTGATCTCAAACTTAAGCGTGCAAATATATTTGCTATACATTAATTAGCATTATAATGAAATGAATTATTATGGCAAGAATTTGAAGTAAGGTTTTAAAGGCAAGGCTTTTAATTGGAAGTAATTTCTAATTAAAAAATAGTTTATAGATGGCGCACATATGCCAAAATGTGTGTGGTAAGTGCATAATTAAAAAAGTATCAAAATTTCAATAATTTTCTGTCTAATTTTACATAATGTTCACTACCATTAAAAGCAAACATGAGAAACGTTCCAGAAGATCTACAAATGTTTATTAATTTACACTGTGTATAAATCTTATTCAGAGATTTGAAGATACAAATTTAATTGACTTTTTGCAATAAGAATTATTTCTTTGTTTGGTAATGTGTGTGTGAAGAGTTTTTTCCCCCTCAGTTGAAATTATATTTTCTAAAAATAATAAATCAGACTGACTAGTGAGCATTTACAATTCATCATAAAGATATTTTCTAAATATCTTTATGATGAATTGTATTGTATATTTTTTTAAGGGTGCAAACTTCATCAAAATTGAAATGTGATGAGATGTTGAAGCTGAGAGTTGTAAAAAAATAAAGCAGTTTTTAATTACATACATATATATGTATTTTTTCTGTATATCAAAGAAAAATTATAAATAAATGAAAGATAATAGGTTGTCATTATTTATTCTCAATTTTTATCCTATTTAAAAATTTTGATTTTTATTATAATTTATTTATTTTTAATTTGAGTTAAAAGTAAGTTATTTAATAATTAATTCACTATACTAGAATTATTAGAAATAAATGTTAGTTTCAAATTTTAGTATTCAGTATATGTGAATTCCAGAGTGTATCCAACTGAGGTTTCTTCCAGAAACTTACTTTAGATTTCAGGTAGAAAATAAATATAAATTGGATTTTTTTCTTTGCAAATTATTATTATTGTTTTTGTACATTTTGATAAATATTTAATGAATAAAATTTAGAATTTAGTTAGAAAATTGTTTTGTTGAAAAATAGTTTGGTTTAAAAAAAAATTTGCTGCGTCATTTGCTTTCAGATCATTCATTTGGCCCGCATACAATTTAAGACCACTGCTGTATAACATTGTTTCCCAATCTTCTTTTGGCTCCCTGCCCACTTTTCGAAGTGTATTTTGCTCAGTCCCTCTTTCTAGTATATTCAGCATAATCTTATCTTTGGAACAATGATGCTGTCTTGTGAATGTAATTCATAGGTGCCGACTGAAAATGCATAAATAATATTGGGTATTTATAGAATTTATGCTGCATCAAATTTTTAATTGAAACTCATCATGTGATAGAGAAACAGCAGTAATGAATAAAGATTTTTCAAAACATTTATAATAATGAAATTGCAAAATATGCACACACAGCAGTAATATATATATTGTTACAGATTTTGTATAATGTAACAGGAAAAGTCAATGAAACAAAGCTCTGCTGGAAAATTAAGATTATGGGGGCAAATCTATTAAGTGTTGAGTAAATGGCTATTTCACTAAATTGGGGAGATATTGCCAAGCTGGCTATAGTTTTGGCAACTAACTTTTGCTGCATGATTTGGCGAGAAATTGCCAAAAGTTTGTAAATTTGGTGGCATTTTGGTCCAGTCCCTATATAACTGCAATAACTTTTTGTACTGTAATTAATCCTTATGTGTAACTGTAACCATGTCTGGCCCTTATATGTAACTTTAATTGTGTATGCCTTCTTTTAATTTCAAGAAATGAAAGGCATTAGAGATTTTTCAACAGCCAATGTGAAACTAGACAAGCTCGGAGAGAGCATCAGTTCTCAGTTTTTCAGTTCAGATTTGATTTCAGAGATTTGATTTGAGATATCTTCGTGTGAGCTTGCTTTGCATTATGTTGTGTTTAACATTCTTAGTAGTTTGAAATTAACTGTTGATTGTGCTCTGTGATACTGAGAAGAGCTGTACGAGTGCTTTTGTGGAAAGTTCCATAACTGTAAAGTGTATCTTTTGGAAAAATAAACTTTATCAAGCTATCATAATTTCTATGTGCTTTCAATCCACTTGAATCCATATACATGTAACAGTATTGAAAGAAAACATATCATTTGGGCATACTGAATATCGCTGCTATCATTGGGCGATCAAAATGATCTGTGGTCGAGGCTTTCGTCTCGACTGAAAATACAGCAAGAAAGGTGGACCTAATCATTAATGAAGACAGAACAAAATTTATGATTGCATCTAATAAAACTGTTCATTTATCCCCCTTGAAGATAAACAGTTATACCTTTAAAAGCGTAAAACAATTTAAATATCTGGGCTCATTGATCACAAGTTGCAATGATATAAAAATTGAAATAAAGAGTAGAATATTTATGGCTAATAGATGTTACTACAACAGCCTTAAAAAAAAACTTAAATTCAAACTAATCAATGTAAAAATAAATCAAATTTATATAAAACTTTAATAAGACTTGTTGCCCTTTATGGAAGTGAATGTTGAATACTTAACGGAGCAGAGAAAGACCTGATATCAACTTTTGAAAGAAAAATCTTAAGAAAGATCTTTGGATTGGTACAACAAAATGGCATGTGGAGGATTCTCTATAATCATGAACTATATGCAAAATATTGGAAATATTTTGAAACTGATAATGTGACAATCATAAAGGCATCTCGTATCAGATGGCTGATCCATGTGTTTAGATACGATGATGCATTTCCAACCAAAAAGATAACCTTTTCGAGAATTGAGGGAGTAAGATGAAAAGAAAGACCATCCACAAATGGATAGATGATGTAGAGCAAGAGATTTAAGGTTAATTGGAGTTAACAGGTGGAAGGCTATTGAACCGAATGGGATCAGGTGGAGGAAACTTAGAGAGACAGCCTTGGCCTGTAACAGGCTGTGGAGCTTATGAAGAAGAAGTAGGATATTGCTGCATGTTCAAATTTGTGTACTCGATGTTTTGTAGAATATCAAACTGAAAATTTGTAAGTTCCAATCCATTGGAGTAAAAAAATTACAAGGAGTTAAGTTGCATGAAGGGTCAGTGGCATAATTTGACATTTTTTTTAAAGATGCTTGGCTAATATTTGTGTAGTTAAATACATTTTTAAAAACTTGTTTTAAAGGTATTTAAGCAACCAGATTTTTGAAGTCTGTATTGCTCATTTGCTTCTCAATATCACTTTGCCCTTTGCATCACTATCATCCCTTTAGAGTTTATGAGTTTCCATCAGTGGGTGTTAATGCCCATGTTGAAAAACTGGTCTGTAATAGAGTTTTCTATGTAGTTAAAAATAAATAAAATGCTCTTAGAAGTTAATGACTTCTCCAAGGAAAACAGTTCTGAATAAATTTATTCTAAACTAATGTAAAATTGTTATGTGTGTGTTTTAAATTTTGCCTGTTTTATGAGGGAACGTATTGTGCAAACCAAGATGAAGAAATAGAGATAAATCTTTAAACCAAGACCTAGAGAGAGAATATAGTAGAAAGAATAGGGTAAATATATGTGGGGGCACTAAAGTCTTCTAGTGCTTAGAGTCCCTGAAAGTAAATCTAGTCCTGTGCGTAATGCATACTATGTGTTATATATAGGTTTTCCCTCTTCACAGAAGTAGAATGTTCGTTTAAAATCTTTCATAAGATGAAGCGTTTTAAAATAAGCAGTCACTATTAGTTTATATAGGAAAGTCTTTTATATCTTTCTACGTCTTAAAAAATAGATATATACTGGTAGTTTCTGATCATTGCATCTCCTTGAAAAGTGGGAAGTTCATTGGCAGCATTGTTAGTTAGTGAAAAATGTTTGTTTGGCCATCTTTACAGCTCCTGGGTACTATTGTTCTATTTATAAATAATAAAAAAACAATTAAAATGTTTTAAGTACTTGCATATTATCACAACCACCTTAGTAGAAGCCACCAAATTTTCGGAAAATCTGGTAAATGTTTATGCAATATCACTTTGCCCTTTGCATCAGTATCATCCCTTTAGAGTTTATGAGTTTCCATCAGTGGGTGTTAATGCCCATGATTAACTTGTTACAACAAGTAAATATTTGCAATTGCATTGAATGATGACATATGTCATTGTTCTTTTTCATCAGTAAAAAATTACCAAACTGTGTGCTGGGGATTGTGTTAGTATGTAAGTAACAGTTTGTATACAGCAAGCTTTCTTTAGGTTATTGTATAAAAGATAGATAATTAATGCACTAAAATGAGAAAAATAATTTATCATATAGTTTAATGGGAACAATAGACGAAATAATCCTATTTATAGGATTCATGTATAGTTTTATATCACGAATAATAAAAACATGAGCCACATAATTAGCAAACTCTATTAATTTAATTTCATTATCAAATGTATAAGCCATTATTTTTAATTTATCATGGATACCTCACACTTTTATTATTCAGGATATATGATTGTAGATGAGTTCTGTAAATAGAATTATTTAATTTGTTATTCCAATTTAAACTGTATGATAAATTATTTTTCTCGATTTGCTATGTTAATCATTATATCCATTTTAAGTAAAAGCTTACTGTACAAAAACCTTTTTTTTAATCATAATTTCTTTTCTGTTTTTCACTCTTATTGTCCAACGAAAAATCTTATAGAAAATGAGTATCGCCAATTCGCCACTAAATGTACCAAGATGGCAAACTCAGAGTTGCTAACGCTCCTGATTTCCGCCCGTTCTCCCGCCACTGATTTTTGTTTTAATCATAGTAGATATATTTCTCACAACTTTCTCTTATTCTTAAAGATTCTCATGATTTTTATGTAGCTTGGCTTTAATATTTCATTATTTGCATTTCTCAAAAAGTGATTTGGGTGTCTGAAAGCACCTAGTTTTTCCTCTAGACTGCACAGAAAACAAAAGTAGTTTCATCAGTTAGAAATTAGGGTGCCCTTCTGCTTTGTGAGTGAGAGCACGTGTCCGAAAACATCATGTTCTATTTCTCCAGTGAGCATTGAGTGCTGTTGCATGTCATCTGGCACATATTAGCCAATGAGCACAAAGCAAGATTGAGGTTGTTATTTCGTTCATCTTGTCGCTAACCTGTGTGAACGTGCATGCTTTCAAGAAATAGTTAAAGAAATTACAGTATTTTATTAGTTATGTGTGCAAAAAAGATAAAATATTTAGGTACTTTTCAAAAATCATACACAGATGACTTTCCTTGTAATATTTTTTCAAGGAAATGTAATGCATTTGCGATGTGTATCTTTGGTCATTGCGATTTTTCGATTTCACATGGTAGAGGGCTGATGCTCTCAAACATATTTGTACACAAAAACAAGGACAGCGTGAATTCTATTGGAGAAAAAAAAATGAAAAGTTAATTTTTTATGGAAACAAAAGACCAAAAAGTTATTAATGCAGAATGTACTTTTTGCTTTAAGAATTAGTAACCGAACTTTCAGATATTAATTAGAATTCATTATTAAAAATATATTTTTATTATTTAAAAATCTTTTTTTTCATTGAAATTAAATCTCCCGATTTCTAAAAAAATTCTCTCGATTTTTGAGTGTCGTAGGTTGGCAAGTATGCGAATTCAAAAGCAATTTTTCCGTAAGAAATATTTTGCAACACATTGAAAAAAAATGTAGGAAATCACTTAATATTTTTTATCATCTGTGTTTTAAAAGAGTGAAAAGTTTGTCTTATAACCTGTGAAAATTTAAAAACTTGCTATTTAGTATTATCATAACCACCTTAGTAGAAGTCGATAAATTTTTAGAAATTATGAAATTCTGGCAAGTATGTGCATGACAGTTCTTTAGGTAACCGTATACATTATAAACTGCAATTGTAAAATTCACTGAGTGACCTTTTTTCTTCTGTGAGAAATCTCCAAATGGTGCCAAGGTGGTTGCGCTGATACATAAGTACATGAAACATCATGCCTGAAGTATTTTTAGATGTTGGAATTTTAAAATCGTGAATGTCAAAGATATGTGCGAAAAATCAAATCTTAAATTTAAAAAAATCAAATTTTAAAAAAATTGGTTTAGACATTGCATTGTCATTGACCAATAGTGTGTGTACAAAATTTAAACTCGATAGCTTATCAGAAAGTAGGTTAAAATCAATGACAAATTTCCATTCACAGTGAAACTCGTGGACCTATGTTTAAAAAGAAATAAATATAACATATATATTTAAAAAGAATACAATATATAAAAACCTACATTTAAGAAGAAACATTTTATAATAAAGAAAAAGTTTTTAGGAAAATGTTCCATGGTCAATATTTCCATTTTTCAGTTGGTGAATACTCATCAGTGAAATGCAGTTTAAATATAAAATGTGTAAATTTACATGTGCCCAAATACATGTGTGGTATGCTTATGCAATGCATGTATACATGAAAGTACACCAGAAATATGGTGATGATTCAGTATAATGAGAATTCTGCTGAATATTGAAAACGGGTTGAAAAGTTCCTGAGTGGTGTGTGGAAATGTTTCTTAAGATGTATTTCATTTCACTTATGCATAATCAAAACATCTAGCAGAATTATTTTGCGCAAATATTGTATCCAGTAGTGTAGGCAAAGAGCTGTAGACTTACTGATTTACTAGGCATAAGAAACTTACTATAAGTTACTAATTTTTGATGATTTTGTTTCATTAGTAATTTCAAACTGTAAGTAATTTTTAATTAAGATGAAATTACACGCTGAGCAAGTATTCATTTAGAATTCAAAGAATGAAAATCAGCATTATATTTACAAATTGTTGCAAGTATAATGCTATATAGTCACAAATATAACACTGATTTTTGTTTTTTGAATTCTAAATTAATTTGTAATTAGTTACTATTAAATGCTGAAAAAGCTTAGAACTTCATTAGGCTTAGTAGCATATAAAGATATATTATTCTTCAACAACATTATTTTAAATAATTTCTGTTATTTAAATGCAAACATTTAAAATAAATATCATATAAACCAATTATATTGTGCAGAGTAATCTAAAAGTTTCCTGTGAGTTCTGGTGGATTTAGATTTGTTACATGGTTAAAATTTATGGGATTTTTAAGACAAACTTATGTATAATTATTAGCTATGCATAATGAACATTTAAATACTTTCTCCCACACCTCTTTTCCAAGATATTCTTCAATAATTTTAATGCATTCAAAGTGTTGTAGAAGTATTGCTTATTAGTTTCAGTATTATTTTATGGAGAATTTAACAGAAATACAAGAAATTCCACATCCACAGTCAGATAACTGAATATGGTTGTAAGGTATTTTCTCTCTTCTTTCTGCATGCCTTCATTGTGTAATGATAGCACACTTGGCCCGTATTCAAGAGGTCCAGGTTCGAGTCCCGGCGAGAGCATTGCAGATTTCTTCGGTTTCCTGACGTCAAAAAACGACTTCAATGACTCTGCAGTTGCGCTGAACTAAAAGGTGGTGAACAATAATTCGTCACCACCAGGATTTGGTGTTTGAGTCCTCTAATCTCCATTCACCCTTTAAAAGGGGAAGTATATATGGCATTTTCTCCCTACTTCCTACGTGCCTTCATGGTGTAACGGTGTCTCACTCGACGTGCATTCGAGAGGTCTAGGTTCGAGTCCCGGCAGGGCTTTGCTTATTTTTCGCAACTCCAGCCTAAAAAATCTTAATGACTATGGTCAATATTTCCATTTTTCAGTTGGTGGATACTCATTAGTGTAATGCAGTTTAAATATAAAATGTGTAAATTTACATGTACCCAAATACATGTGTGGTATGCTTATGCATTGCATGTATACATAAAAATACACCAGAAATATGGCGATGATTCAGTAAAATAAGAATTCTGCTGAATTTTGAAAAGGGGTTGAAAAGTTCCCAGATATTAAGTAAGAGTCAGTGGTGTGTGGAAATGTTTCTTAAAATGTAAAGTAACAATAAATTACTTGATAAATACTCTAATCATATAAACAGAGATAATTTCTGTAGAGTTTTATTTCACTTATGCATAATCAAAACATCTAGCAGAATTGCTTTGCACACATATTGCATCCAGTAGTGTAGGCAAAGAGCTATAGACTGATTTACTAGACATAAGGTTAGTAGTGTAGGCAAAGAGATTTGCAAGACATGGTTACTTACAAATCAGCACACAAGCACTTTAAAAAGTACTGTGAAAGAATTTACAGAAGAAGACTTACATTTGAAAAAAAAAAAAAAAAAAATTGCATACACACTTGTTTTTACATGTATATTGTTGTTTAATTAGCCATTTATCTTTAAAATTAATTAGTAAACTGTATTTAATTTTGTAATATTTTTCTTTGTTCAAAGTTTCATGGCAGTTACTTTAAGAAAAGATTTCAAAGCAATTATCCCCTTTAGTGATTTCATAGAAAAATATCACATTCCTGCAAAGAGTTTATCACAGTTTCATCCACCCACTAGTGTATGTTTTAAAATTAAGGTAAAAAATATCTTTTTTTTAAAAAAAAAAGTACGTTGGAACTTAGAATGAAAACAAAAAAAAAAAAAAGGATATACAAAAAGAGAAACACTGCTTGTTGAAACGTAAGAATTATTATATGCATAGTTGCTGAAGTTTGGTATAGTTCTGAAAATTTGGTGACTTCTACTACAGGTTTGTTGTTAGTATGGGTGTACCTGACTATCTAAATGCTAAGTAAAGCTGGATATGTGATATGTATTTATCTGGCCAAGTTAACATCTGTTGTATCTTTAATCATAGTAGATTAAATCTAGCACAGAATTGGGTGAATTATTTCGAGATTTGCCTTGTTAACTTTTATATTACAATATGCATACCTGATATCTATCTAAATGATAGTTATAATTAGGCTGAAGAAACTTATATTGGCATAGATTTTAAAGTCAAAAATTTTGCAAACTTCTGCTCCTGAAGAAGAGAATATGTCAGTTACATTAAAAACTGATAGAAATTTACCTAAAATCTATACCATTATAAATTCTTTTGGGCATAATTTTACATTTTCATACTGGCGTATTTCCCTTCATATATAGCAGATAAATATCAGAATTTGACAAAGCAAATTTGATAAATTTTATTTACAAATAAAGGAGTACAGTATTATACATATAGTATTTTCTGTTTATTCTCAGTTTTCAGCTTAGAAATTTTTTCCAATGAAACTTGAATTTTGTCCCCTTTGGGCTAATCAGAGAAAGAGAAAATAAGTCATTATTCAGTATTTGCCATTAATTCCAAATAAAAATAAGCTTGTTTGGTTACAAGGTGTTATTGAGGAATTTTGTTGTCCATTATCTCTGGGAGATAAAATGGAAAAAGTTGCAAAATATTTAACTTAGTTAAGAAAAAGTAATCCCTCCCTTTTTTTTTGTTCCTGATTTAAAAAAAAAAAAAAATGTGGTTATAGAATTATCATGAGATTTTTGAAAATTTCTTAAGAAACTCTCTGAAATTTTATAAAATTTCTAGAATTAATTTTTGTGTCAGGGAACATGGTTTTTACACTGCCTCTTTTCTGAAACCTGAAGTATGTTTTTTTTTTTTTTTTTAAGTCTAATTTTTATTCCTCTCCATATGGGATGTATTCGTATTTTTAAGTACTTTTAGTTGATATTATGGGACTTAGATTTCTGCTAGTTTCATTTCGAAATATTCTTTTCCCATAGAACAATGTATAAATCAGTATCATGTTATTCCACTTTGTTATGGTACCTCTGCTTAAGCAACTTCTTACAACCTTGTCCTTAAAATCATGAAGATTTTCATATACATTCATTTTATGAACTTATAGCACGCATACTATAATTTGCATAGTCTGTGTCTAGATCATAATTGTTCAGCATTTCATCCTTAGAAAATCTTCATTCAGAGGGTTTAAAATTTGTTGTTTGTCATTAAAACGTTTGGGTTTTGAAGATATATGTAAAACAAATTTTGAAATCCTAAAACTGCATTTAACATTTAAAATCCAAAATGAATTGGTGATTAAAAGAATATATAGAGGGATCAGAAATGCACACTTGATTCCAGTGCTTGAATAAAAATTACCTAAATTAAAATTAAGAAAGAAACTAAAGTACAGTCTTGTTATTCAATGTGATGCTCAGCTAATCTTATTAGATCTGTAAGTTGTGATATTTGTAAGTAAATTGTAAATGAAGTATTAATACATTTCCATCCATCTTGGGAAATTGTTTTCTAAAACTGCTTTTTGTAAAATTCATTGTGTGTTTAAATAAGTAATTTTCTTAGTGCACTTATAAAAATCAGGAATCTGTTGAAATTCATCTTTAAATTAAAAATATCACTTTATTTAACAAACAGAATAAATTCTGATAATCATTAATTAATTCTTTGGGTAGAGTTAAAAGGAAATCCTGTCATGAATCATGTAAATGATGGCTTTTCAGGAATCGGAACTTGAACAGAGGTGATATGTAGAATGTGAAATCCGTTGTATAATCTTATGTATAGAACTCGTATTTTTCGGCGAAAAAACCTGTAAAATAAATAAATAATAATTTCTGCATTAACTTACATAATTTAGTTTGGGGGAAGTAGAAGAAATAATTCTTTTCCCTTCAAGTAACGGTAGTAAGCTCGGAAAAACTCAGGCTTAGATAGTTAGATATGGTAATATTGATTTTTGACGGTTGGAATTTGAAATATTTAATAATGAATGTTAATGTACCAAAAAAAACTATTTTAATAATATGCTTTAAAATACTGTTTATTTGAATTACGAAAGATTTTGCAACGTTTTTCCTAAATGTACAATCAAATCTGCTTTTAATTAGGGAGCATCGATAGTATTAAATTTGTGTGAACATCGATATAATTCGAACAAATTCAAATCGCAAGAAAATGCCGTAGGAAGAGAAGGAAAAAATGCTAACTTCCACTTATATACCTTAACTATTGAGAATGCGTTGGTTGTTTTTTGTTTGTAATCTACTTCATCCAGTCTTTATTGCACATCAAAACGGGAAAAGTTTTCAAGATTAAAAAAAAAAAAAATTCTTTTTGTCTTTACTTCTTATTATTTAAAATTTCAACAAGCTTATTTTATCTAGTATGTTTGTAAATTCTGATTTTCAGCTCATGGTAGTACTCTTTGTATCACCTATCAAAGAATAAACTGTGCTAAATACAAGTATCTTTTATATGCATTGCATGTATGTATGCATGTATATGCGTATTTAAAGGGGGAAGGAAATGGATTTTTAGACCCTTTCATCTCATTTTTTTAATAAAGGAAGTTTTCTGATCTCTGTTTTGGCAGTCTCTGTGGAAAATCGTCTGAACTGATAAATTAAATTTTTGTATCAACGCCTTTTTCATGTGAAAAATGTTTGAAAAAATGATATTGGCAGTGTGTGTGTATCATTTTTTTTACAAGAAATTCAGTGTCAAATTTCTTGTACGCGATAAACTTAGTTGGCTTCCATTGTTTTTAAGTTTCGAGACAGTTTAAACACAGGGCTATGGGCGATTTTACATTTATAAAAAAGTTCAGACATTTCGAAATTGAATTTGAAATTTGAATTTTTTTTTTTTAAGTTGAAATTTCGTCCATAAAAAAGGTCGAAATTGTCCCCTGATCTGTATTTATAAATATTTCGCGTTTGTTTCCCGTATTGAATTCAAAGCCCATTCTTAAGCGATTAATGAACAGATTTTTTCTTTTAACCCCAAAATTAATTTACCATATCGGGTGGAAAGCCATATTAGATGAATAACAGAGCTTGCGAAGCCATATTTATTGAATTTTGGGTCATCAGTTTACAAATAAAAGCAGTGTGAGCTGGTGCATTAAGGTTTTTCTTTCTATGTTGTCCTGCTTGGGATAACTTGCGCCGAATGACCTCTGAGCTTTCCAAAACATTTTTCGCGTTCAAGTCTGATAAGATTTTAATATTGTAGCAGAAACCTTTTTGAGTAATATGAATTTAAGTAAACCGAAAGTTTCAAAAACACATCATGGTGTGATTTATTTTGTAGGGATTTATATTTACTTTAAATAACCAGTTTAATTTAATTTTACGTTCTTTCCTATAAGCCTTCATTCCCCTAATTATCAATGCCAGACTATTTAAAGTTGGTAGCAAACGTGAAGTAATGCGAATTCTACCTTGAGGAGAAAAAGTTTAAATACTGAGTTCTAGAGGGGAAATTAGATAGTTTGGGCGAGCGCTGTACTTTTGTAGCGTGAGCTTCTGTTTGGCATTTGTTGCTGGTTAACGTGGCGTAATAGCTATTTATTTGCTGCCACTAGATATTCGTCGCTGTTTTAGAAAACAGGGTGATAATCCTGAGTCCTGTAGCGTCATTCTACTACTTGTTAATATCTTCGAATTTTTAGTTTAGTTCGTGTTATTTGAGTAACCGCCCGAGTGAGGCGTAGTGTGTTAGCGTCAAGTCGAAGCATTGTGAATTTTAAGAGTTAATAACGGGTTCTTTTTACTCTTTTCGTGTGTGGTTTCTACACGTATTTCAGCTGTTACATTAGAAGATAGACCAGAAGGTCTTACAATTTACTTATTTTTAATTTTCGAATTTCAGAGGCAAAAAAAAAAAATTATTCAAGTACTCTACAAAATGAACTCTAAAACTGATGCAAGTCGGCTGTTATTCGAAAAGCTGGAAATCTTCATAACTGTGACTAGGCATAAGGAATTATGCACAAATTGAAATTAATTTCTAGCTTGGAAAAAGAAACCTTCATAACGGTGCACGTATCGTTATGCCAGAGAACGTTTGTGCATGTCCAATTTTGGTTTTAATTACTGATTTATAAATGAAGCAGGGGATGAAATAAATTTTCGGCACCTGTATGAAAAACGGGGATTTTGCAAAAGGGTATCCACACATTTATGAAAAACTATGAATTGCTGTAATGCTGCCCTCACTTTTATGAAAAACGCGGGATTGACATAAGGGTGTCGAGATTTTCGCCAACCAAAACAATTGTTCAGATTATTCTTCTCGGAAGGGGATTTATATATTTCAAAACATTAAACCTTATTTTCATCAAAACTACAAAACTCTTAGTCTGCTATCATACGTCCATTTGTTTCGGACGAACCATTGTTTCAAACAATTTTGTGTGCTTTATCATTGAAAGAAAGACGCGCGATTTTTAACTTCCTTTCACAGAAAAATTGTAAGTTGCTCATTTTCAACAGCCAATCAGCTATCAACATCGAATTCCTCATCATCAACCATAATTTGTAATGCAGAACTAGTTTGACAGGGCAACCCCAAAGTGTTCCATGCTGATTGGCTGTTTTGTATTATGTGACAAAGCAGGAAGATTGAACTAAACGTTATTCTTTCGAAATGTTTTGAACGTATGATAAGACCTTTATAGACATAGGGATGAAAAGTATGTAGATAGGATTTTTCCCCCTTCTAAATAATCTTTTCTTTTTTGGATTTGGAGTAAATATAGACCATTAATTAATAAAACTTCTTATCTAATGTCTATCGGACTAAATGTTGAATATTATATCCTAAATTAAAATTTTTATTTGTTTAAGTAGCCTGTCTGATATCCTCCCCCCCGGCTATCAGTGTACATATCGATATCAAATTAAAAAAAAAAAAAAAAAATTCCGTAATGGAATGTGTCCCCCCCCTTTTTTTTTTTCATTTTCTAAATTTTTTTAGCATTGTGACCTACAACTGTGGTCGTTACTTTGTTTTTCAAACCATACTTCATATAATGATTTGTCCTTCCCTTTATAATGAACTCTTAGTCTTCAGACAAATCTGCTATTGAAAGTATGGAAGCTAAAATTATTGAAATTTAAATAATTTTTATCGCATTAAAATACGCTTAGCTAACTTACAGTAATTATTGATTAATCAATCAATCAGTATTAATTAATTAAATCAATTAATTAATCAGTAACCAAAGCGAAAGTGGGACTTGCATAAGTGTGCCTGTGATCAGTTTAAGCTGGAAACTGATCTTCAGTTTGTGCGCTGGGCACTCCTAAAAACGTCCTTGTATGATTATGTGAAATTCTTTATCTCAAACTTAACTATGAATAATTTTAAATGCTCAGAACTATTATGAAATGAATTACTTTTAACATTTTTAAACTGAGGATAATGTAAAATCAGTCTTACAGTTTTTTATAAAACGGATGGCTGGCTTAGTACGCTGTGTCTACTAATAGGTCAGTTCGTAGTCACTACCAGAATGTGGTCATTGAATGTGTTCCATATGTTCCATCAAATCCTCGTTTAAATTCAAATATTTAAATTTAAAAAGTTATAATATTAAGAGTTGCCCTGAATCTGAATTTTTTTGAAGTAATATATCAGTTTGAGATTTTTAAAAACTAATATTTTATTTAGTATTTAAAATATGCTTTGTAGTCATAGTAAAAAAAATAATACTTAACTTATGGTTAGGACTTGGTTTCAACGTTTTGCATATTTTAATTGTGGTTTCTTTTGGCCTTGCCTTTCCCTTCTCCACCATATCAACAATTTTGAATAAAAGAGTTTTTGTGTGAGGTCTTATGACATAATGCCAGAATCTCGATTTAGTTGCATTTCTTGCCGAAATCTCATGCATGTGGGACGAATGTTGATATATATAAAATGAAGAAATAAAACTTTTTATTTTATTTCTTTTTAAAAAACCCGGCTAAATATATCTCGCTGGAATTTATCAAGTTCTTGCCGGGAAGGTGAAATTAATCTTCTGAAATGACTTCAATGAAATGTTTAAAACATAATGTTTTTGATATCATTGCCAACTTTTATGCGTTCTTACCTTCATTTTAACATAAAATGCGAGAATCTAGTAACATCTATGCAAATTCTAGGAACCGTTTCATTTGCGTTTGTTTGTCTTTGGTAGGGAGATGTACATCTTTTGCTACTTCAGTAGCACCGCTGAGGCTGTAATCAAAACCAAGTAATCCACCAATGAAATTGTTTGTTTAATTGAGTTATCAAAGCTCAGGAGATTTATCTGTCTAAGAGGAAAGAGGCCTACCAGCGAGCGAAGTCGCTGAACACTGTTAGTTCGGTCCGGGGTTTGAATCCGGGCCTATGGGCTGGGTGCATGGGTTTTTCGTGTTTTTCCCCATGTGTAACGCGTATACGAGCCAGTTTCCATTAGCAAGTTCTTCACGAAGGCATCCTTAGGCCGATATCCTTCGAGTGCTTTGCCATAATTAAGTAAACCAAACTAAGAGGAAAGATGCCTTTGTGGAGGATTTTTCTGCCGAAAATTGGTTCGTACTTAATGTAACACATGGGGAGGGGGGAAGCCAACGATGAAAACGCTCATGATGCCGGGCTATTCCCCAACTCTTGAAGTTGGTTTGAATTACCAATGTTTAGTGGCGTTAACTTCTTGCGGCTACCGATTATGACTGAAAATGAGGATGAATATGTCACTAATAATCGAATAAAAAAATTTTCAGAATTAAAACATGCGCGAATCCAAAGCGTTCTCTGATTGTTATCGAATAAAGCTTAGTTTGGTTAATCGAGCTATCTGAGATTTTATTTTATAATTTTTATAGTAACTCTCTGGTACGGATGCTAATCAACAAAAATAAAAAATTGCGGTCCTCGTTAAAATATAACATATCTGGCATATTAACAAAACTTATAAAAGCCAGTCGCCCAAAGAAATGAATATAGTCTAGTTCTTTATTAAGCGTTTTGATAGTTTAACTTGATTTTTATTCCATACTTTCCGCAGACAGTATTTAATATAGCTTGCTGTCATGATAATACATGGCATTAGCAGATTTTGCCTTATGTAACTTCATCTTCTCAGTCTTTATGTTTAAAACAAAAATACCATAAATTAAAAAAGTATCTGCAATAATTGTAAATCAGGACAAATTTTTTGGAAGCTGTACTGTGTCCTGGTGAATTGATTAAAACTGGAGAAATAGCGCTGTTTGAAACAGATTTTTCAGGAAAATTTATTATGTGAGAAATGCATAAAAATTCATATTTTCAGTGGCTTTTCATTTATGAGCCATTTGATCTTTGTAGTTCTCATTTTATTTCTTGCAAAATATTCGAAATAATTACTTGTTTAACTGAAGTTTATTAAAATTGAAATGTTTTGTACTTTAGCAGTCATGGTAAGTTTATAAAAACGTCTAGCAGTTTCGCGAGCAATACACATTCGCGAGAATATTTTAGCAGCACAAATCTTAAGGGGACGGTGGACTTTAAAATAGCTAAAAAATCAACTAAAATATTGAATTTGTTTTTTTAGTCTCGTAATATTCCATATGCATAACTACATCGTATGCGAAAAACCGAGTTCAAATATTCTAATTTTTAATGAAGTTACAAGCATTTAAAATGTGTAAACAACGTAAACTTTGCCCTTTAAATTTTGGAGAAAATATAAAAAACGTATTTCAACAGTTATTTACTGATGTTATAATTTATATATTTGTCCAAAAGAAATGTTTATTTCTTTAAAAAAAAACTAGGAATGTTAGTATTGACAACTATGAATTTAACTTTGGTTATGTAAATGTTATATGCGTAGAACAAGAACGAAACAAACTCGTTTTTCCTCCTCGTTGCAAAACAGCGTCATCAGCATCGCTTGAACCAAAGCAAAAGGAGAAGTTTACCTGCTTGGAAAAAAATAAAAATGGTAAAAAATATTGTAAAGCATTAAAAGATAATTTAAATGTAACAAATGAAGGTAAGATATGTGGTGCGGGTGAATTTTAAAAGTTTTATTGGATATAATGCATAAATTATGTCTGCGTATAACTTCGAATCACATACCAGTTTGCGATATGTTTATTTTTGTCATATTTAATATTATGAGATTAAAAATAGCTAAATGATACGAAAATGTTATCTAGTGTTTACAAGTTCATATTTAAAGTTAATTTTCTGTTTCTCATGACCATGCATTAAAGATAAGTTAGAAAAAAAACATTAAATTCGGTTTTCTCGAAACAATTTTTTTCGCAGTTCGTATGTTTTGAAAATGCTCCATGCGTCTCATTTTTAGTTAAAAATGAAAGATATTTGGAAGAAACTATCTTGTTATATGTTACAGTAGATCTGGGTATGCAACTTTGGATATGAGGTTATTAAGAGGTTTAAACTTGTGATGATATATAACGAAAGGTGACATTTTTCCGAAAACCGGAAAAAAAATTTCTGATCCAACATATTTAATAACGAATACACAAAAACTGTTGTGAAGTCTTTATAACTAACTTGAAGGAAAAATTAGGAAAAAAATATTAAAAATTAGAGCGAAAGGAGCATTTTAAATCTTTAATTAAAATAATAATTTGTTTTTAAAATTTTTAATTTAAAATAAAGAGAAATTTTGAACATATATTTTATAAACTGATGTTATAATATGTATATGTCTGAAATTTCTTGTTGAAAACACACAAAAAAAACTAATTTCTAAAGTCCACCGGCAACTTGAGCCGGCGCCTAAAGAATTAATAGTTTATCATTTTTATCAATAATCATAATTTTTATCAATATTTATTATAATTATTATTTAAGAACTCCCATATAAGAACATGCTTTCTTAAATGAGTAATTGAAGAAAATGTAAAGGGCGCTTTTCCGCATGTAGGTAAAGTATGTAGGAAAACAAACATTAAAGGGAGAATTTTAATTTTTTCAAAGTAAATGTAAAAACTGAAGTATGTCGATTTCATTTTATGGCTCAAAGATGCTAGAAATTCTATGTATCGTTATTAAAAAAATTACTTTATTTCGATTGGGGGCAATTAGTGGCGTACGTTTTTAATACTGGACAATTTTACATTAGTACATATTGTGTGAATTTTCAAGTAAATATGAAGCTGTCTTATATGCTGTATTTTTCAGAATTTTCTTTATTACATTTCTTTTCACTTCTGCACCTTTAAGTCTCATGGCATTGTTGAACTTTATCCATTAATCTGTGTTTAGAAGATTTAAAATTACTTTATTCCTTTTCGTAGGTAAACAATTTTTATGCCCCGATTTACAGTGTAAAAGGTTTGAAATAAACTTTGGAGGGGGGGAGGAAGAAAAAAAAACTTTTTTAATGCATTCAAGCGCATATTTTATTCTTCATCATCAGTAAGAACTCTCAGAATTAAGACTTTAAACTTACAAAAAAAGAGTTGAGTGGAAAGTGAATTGAATTTTCTCATTACTTAACGCAAAGTGTACGAGAGTTTTATTTGCCTTAAATACGATACCTTCGTCGAGATTTTTCTGAAAAACTAGTATTCACGTTACAGATGAAGAAAAGCTATTAACTCAACGCAGGTATCGAGACTTTATTGACAGAACCATCGCATCAGAATAACTCACCGGCAAATTTTTTAATCAAAAGAATTCACTAAAAGCGAGTACAATTACAGAAAACTTCATTTCCGAATTTTTTTTTCCTCACAGAATTCTTGCAACGTGAATTTCCTTGAACACGGAATCTGTTCATCATTATACTGTTGGTCATGATTTTAGAATGAAGAAAAAATATTTCTTTTTGGTAGTTGAGTACAAAACCACTTCTCCAGATATTATGATGACCTATAATGTCCGCAGAGCCTTGGGTTTGAAACATAGATAATATTTAAAAGAGAAACCTATTTTATACTCAGGACTGGATGGCAGAACTGTGACAATAGAGATGTGTACATAAAGCTCCTTTATATAGAAATGAGTATATTTGATATTAGCATCACGCCATTAATACGTTTTGAGAAAATTTCATATTTGGACCGATCGTCATTAAGCTTACAGTTGAATTAATAGAAGAAACCCATCCAGAATAAACGGGGAGATTATTTGCTGTTTTTAAAAATTTAATCGAAAACTTGAAAGAAACTTGTTGGATACAAAATAGTCGGAGAGGAACTTAATGATAAAGTCAGTTGAATAAGCTACAAATGAATTAATAACTTATCACCTCGAACTTTCAGCGACTTCAAGAAGTATTTATGTTTTGAAAAATCTTGCGGAAAATTCATGCCTTGTACACAGGGTTCTTCCTTAGGTGTTTTGGAAATGATTTTTGGTCGTTAAAAATCCTTAATTTCGGTCATTTGTTAGATTTTTTTTTTCTATTTTTTATAACTGGCACTTTGAGGGTGAATTAGCATTTTCGAGGAATATTTTCTGCCGATTCATTGACAAATATGCATTTGATGGGTTATCGTATGAACTAATACTAATATAACCGGTGCAATACTCTATGGAAGCATAATTTTTTTTTGAAAGGTTTATAGAGTTCTTGGGTTCTCTTTGGTAACATACACTATAGACTGTACGTAGAAGATGTGGTAGCGAATACTATGTCTTTTGAGAATAAATACTGTAGAGGAAGGTTTTAAATAACCTTTCGTTTTAACTAAAGTGAACAGATACACGCACTTGGTGCTCACAATTCACCACCACTTGTGGCTAACTAAATTAACAAGAAATTAGAATGTAAAATGCACATTAAATTAAGATAGGTAACTAAACGCTAAATTGCATCTTAGCTTAACTAAACGCAAAATCGGCTGCACACAGCAAAGCCTAGCTTAGAAAATGTCAGTATAAACTGAAAGGTGTCTAACACCGACTACAGAGCTAATACTGCTTCTGAAACACGTTTAGATTTAGCATCTACGTCATTACAAATTTACATTTCGTCAACAAACTGAATTCAGGAGGGAAAGAAAAGTCAGACTAAAAACAATTGGTTAGCGTCAAGTTTTATATTTTGTAAAATTTTAATGAATTTTTGATTAACGAACTCAACGATTGGAAAGCGAGCGGCGGCAACACTATACGAAATAATCCATTTTTATTTTTAACGCACAAGGCTGTGTATAGGAAATTCTAGATGTCCTGTTTTTAACTGTTTCGTGGTTTTGCTGTTGAATTGAGTTTTATGGAGCATAAGTGGTGCTAAGAACATGATATTTAATTAATAAAGTTAACACACAAAACATTAATTACAAAAAGACAAAAAAGTTTTGCAAGCCATCTTACTAAGGAAACTGAATATTGATATGATGAATTGAGAAAAGACTTGGGGGGGGGAGAATAGAAAAATGTATGCCAACAGTTCACATGACATCGAAAATTCTAAACATATGCTGTTTTTGATATTTTTGTAATTTTGCCGTAGAGTTGCATATGGCGTAAGTGCGATGATGCATAGTGATAAAGTTAAAGATACAAAAAGAAATGGGTTAGCAGGAGTGAGTGCAGTAGAAGACTGCAAACTCAGCGAAACATAAAAACCTTAACAAATCCTTTTAGGCGATCTTTAAAATATGAACCTTTTTAGATTTATATATCTAAAAAGGTTCATATTTTAAAGATCGCCTAAAAGGATTTGTTAAGGTTTTTATGTTTCGCTGAGTTTGCAGTCTTCTACTGCACTCACTCCTGCTAACCCATTTCTTTTTGTATCTTTAACTTTATCACTATGCATCATCGCACTTACGCCATATGCAACTCTACGGCAAAAAAATGTCTTTGTACTTTGCAGGAAGTTTGTGATGAATTTTTTATTTTTTTGGAAGCGCAGTTGAAAACAAAATTATTTGAATTTTCTGCTTTTGATCGTAGCATTCTTTCGCCTTAACATTCTTATTTTTCCTTTATTTTCTCTTCTTTTCGCTACATACAAACATGGGAAAGTCGCAAAAATGGTTCTAATCTCGTGACATGAACTTGAATCTGTAGAAAGAAATTTTTCTATTAAACAGAAATTGAAACCTGACAGTTTAAAAGATTCATCTTATATGTCTCAATACACCATATACGGGGATGGCACTAGGCGTTTTGCAGCTTAAATTCTGCTGTTTAGTGCCTGCCCTAAATTCTAAAAATTTTATCATCCCTAAATTTTGTTGTTAAAATTTCTGCCACGCCGGCCCTGATTGTATATCCTTTCATTAGTTATTCTTAGTAAGCATATTATTAAAAACATAATAAAATTAGCAGTTTCTTCTATGCATTCTAAATACACGCAGTTTTTTAAAATAACAGATATTTGTAATTTAATCTGAAAATTCTAAAATGCAGTGAAAACTTATTGAGGGAGATGCTTAATTTCATAAAGCGAAGGAAGATTATTCTTCAAAGGTATATTGTTGTGAAACATTGACAAATTAGGATATGAAGTAGCGACTAGGGGAAATTGAGTTGTTTACCGAAACAAATAAACTTAGTCTAAAGAGAAAGAAATTGATATAAACTAGCTAAAATATCTGGAAAATTTTCAAATTAAAAAAAGAAACATAAATATTTTGTTGTATATTGTTGTTACAAAGCATACGTGTTTTGTAACTTTTATTATGTAATTATTCCAATATTGTTTTAGAATCAATGTCACATATTATATATGTAATAATATCTTGCTTTTAAACTTTAAAGATTGTGATTTTAATAGCACTTTTTTAACAAATATTTTTTTAATTAAGAGAGCTGTTACAGATTTACATTATTTCTATTTAAACTACGAGTTAACTACCAAATTTAATTATTTGTAACTAATTTCTCAGCCTCAGAAATTATCTTCAATGTTTTAAGATGAGCTATCGTCTTTCTGTAATCCTTATCGTGGACGCAAAGTACAGCGCAAAATTGGAAACAATTAACAAAAGCATTATTCTTTGCAACTAATGAGACTTGAATGCAAACAACTTGTCATCTGCGATGCTTCAACTGCTTATCGGAACTTAACAATATATTAACTAATTGGCACAATCTATACAACGCTGTGACACTTCCCCAGATAGACAAAGCGCAACTAACTTTTAACACTTAACATCCATGCCAACGTTATCAGCGGCTCTCTCTCTTTCTAGGCAAGATCAGCGGTGGCTACAGCCAGTCATTCTATTATGCAACGAATCGTGCTGTTATAATTTTACTTCTCTATTTAGCCTGTGTCACTCGATGTCAAATCTGCACAAATCTTTGAGCGAGTATCTGATGAAACGAAATATAAAAGAATGAACATAAAGCTAACTGTTAGTAAAACTTAAATATGATGTCACTAATCTTTTTAAAATATGCCGGATTTAAGTATAAAATGTAATTGGTCAAGAGTTTCCGAACTTAATGCTTGTTACTTGATAAATTTTACGAATTTGCTTGTAGTTATGTTAACTCTTGAATTTGTTTTGTAATTATGTTAAATATTAGATAATGTTTAATAATAATGCATACTAACAGATGTGTGCCGCTCAGCCGGTATGATGGTTAGTGATCTTGACTAGCACCTCCTAGAATCAACATGTTCTAGGGATTGTTGCCTTGACTGCCTTAGCGATGGGCTCAGGGTCAAATCTCGAAGAAGGCGTGTTGTAACTGTTTTTACGAACAGTTACAACACGCCTTCTTCATAGGAGGCAACAGTGACCATCTATCAGGTGCTTCATTAATGAAACTGCCACTACTTCGGGCCCTCATAGTGGTGCAAGGCTAATAATGGCTATTAAATAAAACTCCCGGCCATTTAAAAAGAAGAAAAAAAAAACTTTCTGACGTGTTTTGTTCTTAGAATAGTATTACAGAAGTGGAATTCGGGTGTTGATAATTCATTCAGTTTTCCATTTGCTGATAGGTCCTTATTTTTTATTTCTTTGGTGGTCCTTAAGTTTTTAATTTCTATGTGCAGAAATGTGTACGAACCCTGGTACATGAAACTTAAAATACTTCAGTTTGGTTGTCAAAAAGTATAACTATTCCTTTTGTAGGAGAAAGGAGTTGATGCATTTTTCGATTATTTAGCATAATACCGCATTTTGAACAAAGAAACTTGAGCGTGATCAGAGTCCCATCCTTGTTAGATTTAACTACCTTTTTTCCCAGATTTGTCATGCACTTGTCTGGCTGTTAATTCTTATCAAAATGGTTTTTAGGCAATTCAGGCTATCCAAAACAATTTGATGGCCTGTGTGTGATAGACAGCAAACGGAACATTCTACTAGTACTTCCAGAAATGTCATTAGCATTGGTGCAAGTGTCTTGATAAACATTACTTCGAAAAGTCACTGGGGAATGGGTTTCGTAATTTGTAATAGGACTTTACCCGAGTTAAGAATTTTTATACATAGACCTTAAAAAATAGTTCGAGCATTTGGAACATGGTTTGTTTTTATTAAGTGCCAGCACATTATTTATTTAATGAGCGCTGAAATATTATCTCGTGGAAAAAAAGTGGCAAATTTCTAACTAGTTAAATTATAAAAACTAGTAGAGCTGATTAGTGCAGCTAGTGATGTAAAATCTAAATAATGAGGCAAAATTTCGAAGAATGTGCCAAAAACAACTTTTTTAATGACGGCTACTAACCATTTTTAGCCTTTTGCCACTACTAAGGCCAGAAGCGGTGGTCATTTTATTATAGAGCGATTTTTTCTGCCTTGTAGGAAGTATTGTAATCACGAAAAATCCCGAGTACCATTTTTCAACTAAAATATCCATTTTGACACCGCTATCGAATGCTATTTAACGATGTTTTTGCGTGACATCTGTACGTAAAGACAGAATAAAGGACATTTACTCCCCCAAACGAATTACGAAACTGATTTAAAATGGATACAGAAGAGATTTTTTCATGCTGTCTGTACATACGTATGATGTATATATGTATGTATGTATCTCGCGTAACTCAAAAACGAGTAGCCTCAAAACATTGAAATTTTGTATGTAGGAATAGTATAACATGTAGATATGCACCTCCCTTTTTTGTTGCAGTCAGCCACATCAAAACTATATGTATGTATATATATATATATATATATACACACACACCCACTCTGTTACTCGGCTCAGTGAGCTCAGTTTTTTTTTTTTTTTTTTATTCTTATGTGATAGTAAATTGCGCATTTTTTGCTGTAAAAATGATTGGGTTATATTGTTCTTATCTTCTGGTTAAGGTTTTTATGCCTTTACTAAATATGCATGCAATATTTGTAGCATTATCAACAATTTAAAAGTTAATATACAATAACACACCGAACAAGTATTAATTTGTCAACAAAATCAACGAAAATCAGCGTTATATTATCAAATTTTTACAGGACTAGTTTCGATGGTTTTACCGAACCATCATCCTCAGCTGCCAAAATCGCCCATCCTCACCACCAAACCAGCTGGGGATAGTGTATAATTTAATATTCTGTTCAAAGAAGTCACGTAGAGTATACATCAGATTTTTTATGTAACAAACTGTTATCAATGACTCTATGAGAAATTTTGTTTTTCAAACAACAGCCATGTGAATCAAATAGTTGTCAGACTTAATTATTTTAATTTAAAAATTCTTCATTGCTATGAAATTTGCATTGGAAGTTTTTCTGCTATTTTTATGTTAATTTTTGTGTTTTGGTGTATCGAAAAAATCATTTCTTCTTTTCTGTATGCCGTGCTTATATAGGCATAGTTATTAGTCACGTTTAGAAATTTCAGTATTTTTTATGTGTTATTGACTGAAAATTATCAAAGAAATACTAAAGTCAAACTATTGTTTATCTGAACTTAAGGGGTAAAGCATTTTAGTTAACCCATAACCAAACTAGTTTTCATAAAAAATGATTTTTTTATAAGCTTTTGCTTAGTTTCCTCATGATGTTTCATTGAGGTTAGAATTTTGTCATTGTTTTTTAACCTACTTTCTGATAAGCTGTCGAGCTATTTTGTACATACACTGTTAGTCGATGACAGTGCAATGTGGAAAGGGATTCTTTTTTTCAAAGTTCAGTTTAGATTTTTTTTATTTGATGTTTAAGCGATTATTCGTACCAATTTTCTCTCAACAAACTATCAAAACATATCAGAATTTTACTTTTTGCACTATCGAATAGAGCGGGAAAAAAATTTTGTTAGTGAAACTTGTATGAAAATCGTAACTAAATTTTGGAAATCTCTCGGTTTTTTAGCCGATTTGACGTTAAATGATTTTAAAATTTCAACGTCTAAAAATTTATGGGATACACAAAGTTTAAAATTTTCACAGAATTTAAAAGAATTTCTTCACTCTCTTTTAAAATAAGAACGAAAATAAAATATTAATTGAGGGGGTTTTGTACTTCTACCCAAAAGAATGTGTTGCAGTCTAAAAGCAGACGGGAGAAAAAAGCGTTTCTCGCTGAAAAATTGCTTTTGAGTTCGCCATCATGGCGCACTTAATGACGAAATGGTGATTTTTCCCCCATTTGTCATAATTTATTGAAGATTTTAATGCCTCTTTTCAGTAGAAATCTTTAAGTGCGACAAATTTACTTAATCCTCCAATGAACCTAATATTTTACGGTCACCTTCAAGACAAATATTTCACAATTCTTCCCTCCCCCTTAAAAATATAGTGCGACGAGTTGTTTACATTATAAAATATATTTGTTTTAAGATGAGTAAGAGAAAAAAATGAAAGTTGTTAAATGCCTCGTTTTTCAGGGTTATTGATGTTAATGTAGTTTATCAAACGGGGTTTTGCGACGGGTAGTGGATTTTTCTCATTTTATTTTAAATTAAGATAAAATTAATTTTGAGTTCTTTCAGTTTTTAGATATGTATTATTCATTTTAAAATTATTTATTATTACTTTTTAATATGTGTATGATGTACACTGCGCAAAAAAGGGTCTCGAAATTACAAAATTTAATATCTATGCATAATTTGAGTCTTAGAATCGAAATATGGGAAAACGTTGGATTGTTATTTCAGAAGTCCGATTTTGTGTCAGAATACCTATGTTATGACAGTACTATATATAAATCTAATATATGTTGTAAGTCGCGCTTTCTAGACATGAAAAACGCAATTTGATTTTCGTCAATCGACCCACTAGAACGGGAGATATAGAACTGCCTTCCCCCCCCCCTCGGAGTACCTTTTAGCGAAATAAAGCTTTTAAATCAAACTTGTAAATGTCTTGTTTCTCGGATGTTAACTGTAGCATTTGTTAAACGGGCTTTGCGGTAGGTAATTAATGATAATTAATGGATTTTTAGTATTTTATTCTAAATTAAGATAAAACAAATATTGATTTCTTTTAGTTTTTTATATGTAGTTTTATTTTTTAACATATGCATGAAAAACGTTTTAGTGCGATAAAGCTTTTAAAGTAAATAATAAAGCATAAAGTTGTAAATGCCTCGTTTTTCAGGTTTATTGATGTTAACTGCAGTTGTTATCAAACGGGCTTTTGTAGCGAGTAATGGATTTTTATCACTTCATTCTAAATTAAGATAAAATGGATTTTGAGTTCTTTCAGTTTTTATATATGTATTATTATTTTTAATATGTACATGAAACACCTTTTAACGCAATAAAGCTCTTAAATCATAATTTACTACATTTTGAAGATACAACTCCTCAGTGCTTGGGGGGGGGGAGGTATTCACTGCAATTTTAGGTCCAACGAGCATTTTGTGTAAGGTTTATCACAAAGTAAAAACTGTCGTAATCTTATCGCTATATTTTACATGAAATTTTTCTCTGTATTTCACAACAGTTTAGTGCCATCTTCTCCGCATTGCATATACAGGGTGCTCATTAAAGTCCGGTACCACCGGTTTAACTGCCGAACGGCTGCGGCTATAGTCATAAAAGTGGTGTCCAGGTATAGTAAAGTGGCTATGCGCTACTATATGAGATAGCTTTCAGCGCCACCTGGCGGAAAACAGCGGAGTGAGCGTCTCTATCTCGAAAACCATACGATATAGGAAGAAAAAGTAAATTACAGAGTTGTAGGGCATCGTCGATTTAGTACGAAAAGACACCTCGTGGACATGAATATTAAGAACAGAACGTTTTAAACGCGCATTTGTTTGTTTGCGATTTACGAAACTGTGACGTCACGAAACGATCTTAGAAGGGGGGGAACTAGTTATCACAAGCTACCTTTATTTTCGATATTTAAACTTCTCTCCATCAGCTGAAATGCGTGTTTGGATCCTTGTTCGACCTTCATGTTGCATGGTGTAGCATAGCGGATAACACGTTTGCACAAGCATCTGTAATACGTCGTTGAAGGTCCTGCAATGTTTGTGGAGGGGTCTCATATACCTGCGGTTTGAGATATCCTCACAGGAAAAAGTTCATTGGAGTCAGGTCATGTGAATGTGGAGGCCACTCTTCGAAATCACCGTACCCGATTATTCGTTCTCCCAATTCCTGCATAAGGTACTGCTTCACTTGCAACGTTATGTTGGAACCATCCATTCAGGAGTTGAAGCAACGGCAGGTTCTTAACAAAATCGGGTATTATGTCTTGCAGAAGTCCTGAATATTGTGCGGCCGTTAACGTACCCTGGTAAAATATTAAGCTGATCAGCCTTTTATTATAAATTACACACCAGTCATTAATCGAAAACCTTATCTGATGTCAAACGTCGGCAGAGCATGATGAATTTTCCAGCGCCCGGTAATGGGTGTTCTGCTTATTATACGCGAAAAGCATGCCTCATCCGTCCAAACTACACCTGCGAAGAATGTTGGCTGGACCTCTATCTGGTTCATGACGTTGCACCATGCGAAACGTCTCTCGTCATCCCCATCCAGTAATGCCTGATTAGGTATTGGTCGGTATGGATAAGCATCTATTTCATTTAGGATTTTCCAAAAGCGACGTTTCGGAGAGACCACAATTTTCACTTATGTCTCTTGTGCTGCTATTTGGATACGTCAGGACGTATGATAAGACATCTTTCGGTTGCATTTTCCGTCCAGCCTTAGCTGGTCTGCTGGATCAAAGTCGGCTAGTCACGCAGCCTAGCTCCCTTAAAAGTTTTACAACCTGTAGGATGGTTTTATATGAAGGATGCGGGTCTGCAAGAAAACGTTACCGGTGCAACCGCTCTGCCGATCGTGCCTTGCGCTCACATTCACCGTAGGTAGAACCATCTCACAATAATAATTTTTTGAAAATCGATTCATGATCATGAGCTTCAACATACAACCACAAGGAGATATCTCTTTTATAGCTGTCTGAGGTGAACAGGTGTGACGTTTCGTACACTATTTGCATAATGCCCAAATTCGCAGCCCAAGTTCAAGTTGCGTTGAGTTAATGCGTTTTGCGAGACGATTGTGTACGATCTATATGTTGTCTACTTTGTAAAGATAATCAGTGCAAGGATGCACCCTGCGGGGTTCGAACCACAGTCCTCTCGACTGTGAATGACAAGCGACATCATTGTGCCTCGAAACGGGCATGTTTTTTTCCCGAAAGATAATCTTTTCTCTTTTCGTTCAAATTTCGTGACGTCGCAGTTTCGGAAATCGCGAAGAAACTAATGTGTGTTTCTAGCGTTCTTTTTTCTTTTATATATATATATAAATATATATATAAA
>KK122334.1:343884-355386 GCA_000611955.2 Stegodyphus mimosarum
AGTTATTTACACTACTAATTAAGTCGGTAATCCAAACAATGACTGCTTAATGTGCAATCTGAATTCTTCAGACGTTTTAAGAAAGGCTTGAAGTACATTTAAGATAGAACTACAATTAATAATAAAACTTTGCATTGATTTTTCAAGAAGAAAAGTTATTATAATCACCCACCTTCCCAAACCGTAATAAAATTCTTTCGAACAATACGGCCCATGCTGCCCAAAATTATAACGCATGCTGCCCAAAATTATAACGTATAATTTTGTTTATCTGTGAGTATGTGGACTATGACAAGTTGTAGAGTCATTAAGTTTTTTTGAACTAGGAGAGGTGAAAAATGTGCAGGACCCTCGCCGGGACTCGAACCGTGGACCTCTCGAATACGCGTCGAATGTGCCTTCCAGTTACACCACGAAGACAGGCGGGAAAGAGAGAGAAAATATCTTATAAAATTCCAATTTTGTCATCAATTTGTATTTTCGTTCTTCTACTGGCTGTTCTTATGTCATTGCAACTAAAAAAATCTTGATCTGAAAAATACTATAGCCATCCCTTAATAATGTCTTTCGTCATTTTTTTCTTTCGATAGCCACCCTTTGTTTCGTCACTTGTATTCTGAAAACACTGAATCCCAGATATGTTTGCATAATAAGGCTTGATTCTGCTACCTTATCCTGGCAGAGTCTTTCTTTTTAAAAAAGGTTATCTCCTCCCCTCTAATATACAATTATATGGCATCAAGCATTTAATTTCACTGCAAACTTGAAAATGACTTTGTTTCAAAAATCAGATTCTTAAAGGGGGAGATATCTAAATTTCACTTTCGTCAAGTAATAGAAAAATTTTTTGAACGATGTCCAGATAATATGTGAAATCATTAAATTGCACTGATTTCAGCTCTCACTGAACTTCCGATTATCAAATTGTGTATGTGAGAGATAAGGTCGTTTTCGTGTACAAAACTGATAGCTTAGCTGCTTTCGCTGGACCTTTTTAAACAGGCTGTATAGCCGGTTTTATTTTAATGTTTTCTGTTGTGCTGATAAATGAATTTATGATAAGGATTACAGTGATAAATCTCATATAAAATTTTCGGTTGTTGGCTGCAATTTTCTTCGTACAGAAGGTGATGAAAGATTTCGGAGGAAAGAAGAAGCTTGGCAAAAAGTAATGTCTCGAGCATTTTTATCAAAAGTATTTTCAAAATCTTTTCTGTCAGCTACGCTTTTAAAGTTGTAACACAATGTTTCGGTGATAGGTGAATGGTTGACGTAGGACGACCGTGTGTCCTTATAAATTCGCATATTAACGGAAGACGCTAAAAATTTTTTAGTACTTATGTACTAAATGTACTATGTAATGTATGGTATGCTTTGGAAAATCTTTTAGTTAAGATTTCATGCAATTTGTCTCATCGGTATAATTTGTTTTAAGTATTAAAAGATATGTTTATCTTGCGCGTTGTAATTTCTTAAATTTATATAAAATGTTTAAAGTGCGCTTTAAGTTAATGTTATCATATAATGCACGATTCGCAGCTGTATATTCGGCGAATATTTTCAAAGGACCACCTACAAATTTATTATCGAATGCTGTTCATTTATAGATTTATTACCATATTCTTTTATTCAAGGCGAAACCATTAATTGACGAGATGCTGTTTACAATCTGTAGCTATTCCGTGAATATTTTCCCTCTTTGATATTTAAATTTAAGGTGAAGAATTAGTAAAAATTTTTAAAAATGAATTTACATCAAATTTATATCAGAATTAAATGGGGAAACTGATTACATCAGTAAATTTGTTATTAAATCTCTTCGTGAATTTTGCACGTAAAAGTGTGAAACTGTAGATTTTTGGCTTAGCAAAATATAATGAAGACTTAAACAGCTGAAAATTTTGGTGTACAGAAACCGTATAAAATGTTTTTTTTTTTTTATTTTAAAGGAGTCTTTTGGAAAGCGAACCTCCCTCCCAACCTACAGTTTTAAAATTAAAATTGAATTATTTTTATTTTTTAAAAATTATAGGTACCGTTATCGAGACTTAATATATTTAAAGAAATAAATCCTACAGTTACTTTTTCGAACGCTCATTATACGGTAGAATGGTAAAAAATGCTTAATCGTAGTAGTTGCGAGTGCAGAAAATCGGAAATATAATGTATTTATGAAATTGCGAATGCTTTTGAGACCATTTTTATCAGTGTATGATTTTATCTTACGATTGATTATCTGTGGATTGAAATGCTTGTTTTTGTGTTTCTAGATTATCTGCGATAGCTACATGAGTAAAAATGTCTGCAAAATTCTGCCTATTATTTATTGCAACTATATTGAACAGGACTTTATTTATCTTCCTAATTGATAATTAGGAAATATGAAGAATGTTAATGTGCTTTAAATTAATGCGTCTAATCTAAACGCAATAAAATTGTGCTAATGTGTAGATTAAAAGAATTTAAATTACTACTAATATTAATTCTGCAAAATGCCTGCTGATGTATTCTGAGTAATGATATCTAAATTTTTTCTTGCAATTTAACAAATGGAGAATATACGTTTTATTTAAGTTTAGAACTGTCGAGTTGTTGAGACCGCTTAATACTGGTATTTCAACCCGGGTGTACGAGGGTTTAGTTTTGGTATTTAATGTCAAAAACGCTTAGGGATCCTGTTCTCAAAATGAGACTGATATTATAAAAATAATTCTGAAAATGAATAAATAATAAAAATAAACAAATCTGATGTGGACATGACTTCCTTGTACGGCCTATTAAATTATACACATTTTTTGCTGTATTTCATTTAAACTTATTTCCTCGAATTTCATTAGAGATATATTTCTCATGTAATTAATTCAGTTCTTACTTCGCCGCAAAGCAAAAATGCATAAAACTCAAAGCATCTTCATAAAAAATGGTAAAATACAGAAAATCATAAAACACCAAATACAGTTAAAACAGTGTTAATTTTTTTTTTCAATAAAAACTAAGAGTTTCTACCAAAAGCAAGGAATTCGTCCAACGGGCAAGAAGACAGATTTTTCGGTGCAGAAAACCGGAAGTTTACTTTTTATCGGCAAAAAGACACTGAAGGGGCAAAAACTGAAGTAATTCATTATTTTACTAAATTTCAAATGTAAACGGCGACTACGTTAGGCTTAGTGACACTTGAACAACTTTTAATTGTTGATAATTCTACAACTATTGCATGCATATTAACTAAAGACATAAAAACCTTAATCAGAACATGAGAACAACATAATTCAATCACTTTGAAAGCAAAAAATGTACAATTTACCAGCACATAACAATAAAAAAAATGAGCTCACCGAGACGGATAACGGAGTTGGTATATATGAGTATACTTATGGTGCATCCGATTGTAGCCAAAACGGGAAGAGCAAAATTACATGCTATAGCAGCCCCATATACAAAATCTCAATGTTCAGAGTCTATTCGTTTTGAGTTATGCGAGATACATACATAAGTACGCACGTACGTGCAGATGTCATGAAAAAATCTCTTCTGAATCCATTTTAAATTCATTTTTCAGTCCGTTTTGGAGAAAAGAGTCCTTTATTCTGTCCGTACGTACAGATGTCACGCAAAGGCATGGTTCAAATGAATTCGAAAGCTGTCAGAATGGATACTTTCTTTGAAATATGATACCCGAAATTTTTTCCCTATTACAATACTTCCGTTACTTCGTAATAGGAAGTAAAAAAATAAGGCCATTCTTTATTTAAGGGTCATTTTTTGACACTGGAAAATAATGACTTGCCTGAAATAGTAATTGGCAAATAATCAGCAATGCTGTAGAATTCGGAATCATCAGTGTAAAGTGATAAGAGTAACTGCTTTTGGAATAACGATTTTCGCTCGTTTTGTGAGGATTTTTCACTATGATAACTTTGTGATTGTGGGCATCTGAAAGGTTCACTGCAATTTATTTTTCCTGTTAACTATGCTTTTAAAATTATAACGCAATATACTGTAACGTCAATCTAAAGTCAAGATTACACAAAAATATTAATTCGCTGCTTTCACAGATGATGATGCAAAGTTGTAACCTAGAAATCTGAGTTCCCGTTTCTGAGATTTATGATCGCAATTTCTGATGAAGTATATTTTACATTAGTCATCGGATTTAATTTCAGTTTTTACTGTATATTTTCAAGTTATATAAAAAAAAAACAAGGGTGGAGCAATATTTCGTTGAAGCATTTTAACAATAAATTTGTAATGCTCTAGAAAAATTCGAGTTCGGGGTCCGTTTAACACGTCTGTGATTTGCTTTGTGTATGGTGCAATACGTGCTTTAAAAAACGCTCTTTTAGCTAATTCTTCAACAGTCCCTCCCCCCTTTGAATAACAAAGTAAGAGCACCGTCGAGCAAAGTATTTAGTCGCCCCCCTCAAACCCAAATAAAAATTAACTCTTATTTTGTGAAAAAACATTAAAATGTTATTAAAATAATAGTTAAAAAGTCCAGAAAATGGAGTTAAAAAATGTGACTGTTTTGTACTGCATAATGTAGTAAAATGCTTGCTTAATTTTGAAAATCTATTTTCAGGCTGAATCTTTTCAATAGAACAATAGTTGCTTTTAATAAAATTGTTAATAAACAGGTGAAATTGATCCGGAAAATAATGTTATGAAGGCACTGTTTAATAGAAAAAATTTTATGAAATGCTGTTGAATATTGACATCTTTCTCTATACGCTTTTTCAACTTTTTTTGTTTTAACATTAAAAAAAGTTAGTAGAATATTTTTAAAAATGTGAATATAAAATTCATTGGTAATCTTTTTTTTTTTTTGGTGGGGCGAGGGTGACGTTTTATTATATTAATCTACCTACTAGTTTTATTATATTTATCATGTTCGTTACTTAGCCAACAGTCATTCGAAGTGTTGCCATTCGACGTGCCATCCTTCTCTATCAAATTATAGCTGTTTAACACTGCTTAAACTGAGCATTTTAAAGCATAAGTTTACTTCTGTATAATTTGTATTTTTTAGTAATTTACCTAAATGATATTTATAATATGTTTAATTGATATAATTTATGATATATCTAATATTTTTTATAAAAATTTATAGAATTATTTTTAATTAGGAAATATCATTATCTGCATATGCATTGAATAAGCTCTGAGATTACCGCGTGCGGTGTCGGACGATTTTGATTTTCTTTGGAGGTGCCCCTCAATACCAATATTTATCTTCTGAGAGCTTTGTTTTATTTTCAGAGGTGGTCGTCTTAGGGTGGTGACCGCTAGAAGAGGATTCAGTGTATTACGTATTTCGGGACAGAAAAATTACATCTTAGAGGAGGAATATTGTTTTTACATAGTATATAAAATCCTATCTTGGCAAAAATGACAGATCAGAAGAACAAAAGGAATCTAAAAACAGCTGTTCAAGTGTTGCCATTCCGCGAATTGTAAGACATTAATTCGTCTTTCACGTCCTTTTATGCATAATGGTTTCTTTCTCATACGCTTCCTATTCCTCACTCACCCGTCGTTTTCACGTGAACGTGTGACCACCGCATAAGCGTTAAAATATAGTCACTCCTAATTCCGTGAAATATTTTTAAAAAATGTCATGACCAAGTGCGCAGCCGGTACTGAATGTAATGCAGATCTGCTAATTTTTTAACCTATTTCACACATGCTTCAGTTAATCCACCCTCGTTAATATGGCACGCATCTGCATGATTATCATGCACGATAACTCGTTTCGTCTCACACCCATACTAGTATATCTCCCTATCCAGTGATAGTATCGCGAAGAATCTGAGAAATAGAGTCGCAAAGAAGAATCCTGAATAAACTTATGCAATAAAGTCGCTTGGGATGAAATCCGAACACAGGCAGCCGCCGCATTAAGAATCATCTTGTCGTGTGCTTCTGTCCATCTTTTTGGCAAATTCTCATTGGCATAATCTCGCAGATGACCCCGATCATTGCCTTTGTGGTGTAAACCAGATTGTATGAAGAGGTAATGATTAATGTTTTCAATATGCAGCTGTGGTGTTAGCCACTTTTCCAGTATATCAAATTAGATCTTCAAAGTGCGGCATAGATATCTGTCAAATCAGCATTTTTGTAGACAGAGCATTTGTAATATGTTTAAAAAAATCTGATGTGAACAGACCTTGTACGGCCTATTACAAATACTCAGCGTAACTGATCATTTGTATTTATGTCTAAAAAAAAATCTGGTGTGAACACCACATAACCTTCTTGTATGGCCTATTATTACAAATACTCAGAGTAACTGATCATTTGTATTTATGTCTAAAAAAAATCTGGTGTGAAACACCACATGACTTCCTTTGTCATCCTTCCTTCCAGCATTTGTAATATGTTTAAAAAAGTCTGATATGAACAAACACCACATGACTTCCTTGTACGGCCTACTAAATTATACGCATTTTTTGCTACAGTTCATTTAAACTTATTCCCTTGAATTTCATTAGTTATATATTTCTAATTCAATCAATCCAGTTCTTACTTCGCGGCAAGGCAGAAATACGTAAAAACTCAAAACATCTTCATTAAAAACTGTAAAATGCAGAAAAACAAAGAACACCAAATACAGATAAAAAAAAAGCAATTTTTACAATGAGAGTTCCTGCACAAAAACAAGCAATTCGGTCAGAGGGCAGGAAGACAGATTTTGCTGCGCACAAAACCGAAAGTTTATTTTCCGTCCCATTCGGCAAAAAGACTGAAGTTGGTGCAGAAACTGACTTAATTCACTATTCAAATTTTCAACGTTCTGAGGCTACTCAATTTTGAGATATGCGAGCTACATACATACATACATACATACGTACGTACAGACATCAAGAATAAATCTCTTCTGAATCCATTTTAAATGTACTTTACAATCCATTTTGGGGGGAAAAAAGTCCTTTATTCTGACCGTAAATATAGATTTCACGCAAAAACATCGTTCAAATGGATTGGAAAGCGGTCAAAAATGGATATATTCGTTGAAATATGATACCCGAAATTTTTCACGATTACAATACTTTCTTTACTTCGTACAAGGAAGTAAAATGGACTTGGCGTTTATTTCAATGTAATAATATCTGGCATTGATTACGTATTTATCTCGATTAGAAATTTAAAAAATGTTTCGCAGAATTATGAATAACCCTGTATATGTATGCCATTATAAATATACAGGGTTATTTATAATAAACCTATATATTTATAACAGTTGTTATATAGATCGTTATTATAAATAATTACATATTAATGTGTAAATTTAAATTGTAATGTGTATTTGATTATACGTCCTATTTGTTTGATTTGAATTTTTGTTTTGCACATTATTTTATTGTACCTTTTTTTGGAGGGGGCGATAATTTTACATTAGCGCCGTAGTTATGTATTAAATGTAGGTGTTTTTTTAATTATTTTTGTTAATTCTTTGTAAGTGTAGCTGGAATTGCGTAGAGTTTGTAACAGAGCTCGTAGTACTCGAGTAGAGTTTGCAATATCTCCTATAAAATCTACCAAGCCTTGACGACATTTGACGAAATGTAGCCGGAATCAAGCAATATTTTGTAATGTTATAAGTAATTAAGGTTCAGGAAAAGAGAAATTCGTGAAGGATTTTTCCCAGAAAATATGAAATTCCTATTTTTTCTTCTGGAAAATTTTATCGTAAGAACCTGTAGGAGTCGTAAGTTAACTTTGAGTTCGAGGTAAAGTACAAATATCTGCAGCTTTGATTCTTAACAAGTTGCACTGACTTGCAGTTCTATTGCGCGTCTTAATCAGCTACTCGAATTTTCCGGAGCAGGTAATCCTGAACGGTTGAGGTTGAGTTTGTTATATTTCTTCCGTTCCAAAACGAGTTGACCGTTATTGTGGTACTCTAGTCATCTTTCGGTCTTATCTCTTTTTTTTTTTTTCTCTGTTATCTCTTTGGAGCTGAATAAAATATCAAGCCACCCCCCCCCCGTCTTTCCTGCTTATTCAGAATATCTACACGTGCAACAGTCTTTTTATACAGGCTTGTTTATTTCTGGCGATTATTGATTATTGGTTATTACCATATTTTTATAGGAAGAAGGTGTTACCTGATTTACCTGCATTGTCTTTAGTTCGTATACGTCGGGCTCTGCTGCTATTAAATTATGATTTCAATTAAAATTACATAATTGTAATTGCAGTTACAAAAGTTAAATCTGTGTATTCTACAACTGTAATTAAGTAGTATTTTGTCTTAATTGTGCTGATAATCTTCTCTTGTATAAGACCTGATCATTGACTTGTTCTGACGCACTATTTATTGTTGTAGGAGGAACGTCTGAAAATCTAAACGTTATTACTAGCATCGAGTTGCCTGAATGGTGTCCTTATTTGATTAAGTCTTATTGAATAGTTGTGAGTTGTCATGTTAAATTTATCTCTGAAGTAAGGAAATCTAAGTTTGCAAATAGTTCTTGTTATTCGCACCGATATGCTTATAATTGTTTCTTAATGATTTTGATGTCTTTTCGATAAAGAAGTATTTTAGTTTGTGGCAACAGCTCTACTCTTAACAAACATACTTGTAGAAAAGCTTTCGTATTTTTCCTAAGGGGGAGAAATATGTATACTTTCATACAAGTATTTTGGGGAGAAAAGTGATATTTTGAGGAATTTTTCTTATATTCAAAAACAGAAATGCGACTGATTTACATTTAATAAAAAAAAGAATTGAGAATATGCTGTTTATCTTGAGATATACACTCACGTTTGTGAAAATTGCAACACCATGAAGGACTTACGCGAGTGAGCTGAAATTTTCAGGAAATGCAAAGTAGCGCATGATATGCAAATGATTAGAATTGCAAATCCGTAGCGCATGCGTATGCTGAGCAGCGCCCTCTGAACGGCTGATGGATCCGAATAAATAGACGGCTGTAGCGAGGCGTGTATGGTTATCGGTGGTTATCTGCTAGTGGTAAACGTTAACTCAATCTGTACTTATGCCTCGTCGACGAAAGAGAGCGAGATTTGAACAACTTACAGAGTTTGAACGAGGGAGAATCATCGGCCTTCGTGAAGCTGGATTGTCGTATCGTGCAGTAGCCTCTCGTGTGCAGCGTAACAGCAGCACAGTGATGCGCGTTTGGAAGCAGTGGACGGACGAGTGTCGGACAACTCGGAAATCCGGGAGTGGACCCCGAAATGTGACGTCAGCTCGCGATGATAGACACCTGGTCCGCATGGCGCGGACGGACCGTACAGCTTCCTCTAGACAATTGGCAGCACTGTGGTCAATAGCTACAGGTGTTTCATTGTGTGCTTCATCAATTCGTAGACGTCTGCTGCAGTGTGGACTGCGCGCACGGACTCCTTTATACAGGATCCCCCTAACGCACGACCATCGCCGCCTGCGGCTACAATGGGCCAATCAGCATAGAGACTGGCGTGCTGATTGGCAGCATGTCGTGTTTTCTGACGAATCCCGCTTTAATTTGTGGTACCATGATGGCCGCATTCGTGTCAGACGCTATGCCGGTGAACGCCACCTTCCGGAGTGCATTATCGAACGCCACAGTGGACGAACACCCGGAGTTATGGTCTGGGGCGCCATAGCATATCATAGACGATCTCAATTGCTACGAATTGTGGGCAATCTGAACAGCAACCGGTATATCCGTGAAGTTCTACAGCCCGAAGCTGTTCCCTTCCTTCAAAGCTTGCCAGGCGCTGTATTTCAACAGGACAATGCCCGCCCTCATACTGCTCGGATTGTTAAATCCTTCTTTGCAGCGCAGCAGGTACAGCTTCTTCCTTGGCCTGCGTGTTCCCCGGATATGTCGCCAATTGAACATGTGTGGGATGTCATTGGTCGGCGTCTTGCTCGTGATCCTCGTCCTGTTGCGTCTGCAGACGAACTTTGGGTACGCGTACAAACGATATGGAATGCTCTTCCTCAGTCAGACATTCAAACTTTGTTTGACTCCATGCCACGTCGTGTAGCAGCACTTATTGCGGCACGTGGTGGCCACACAAAATACTGATTCTGATCTCTTGTTCTTGTTTGTTTGCTTTGAACATTTAATCATTTATTTGTACCACTACCACTCAACTGTGTATTAAATTGCATTCAATTATGACGATTCCTTCTTGGTGTTGCAATTTTCACAAACGTGAGTGTATTTAACGCCTTGAAAAGAAAAAAGCTCTTCATATAAAGCACTTCCAGGCGTTAGAAAGAGTCCATTGAGTGTTAGTCAGGCTTCTTATTTTTCTTATTATATTGGTTTGAGCAAATAAATATTCTTCCAAAACAGCTCAGTTCATTCATTATTTTAATTTTTTTACTAACTATTAAAATTACAGATATAACTATTTACGTAGCGGTTATTCACCAAACATTTTGTCAAACTATATTAGTTTTAAATCCTAAATTCTGATCTAGTTTAATTAGTCCCAAATTACGATCTGATTTAATTAGCTCTAGCATACAGAGATGGACTGAACTAGATTGTTTCATTCCTCAGTGCTAAGGCAGTTTCTCGAAAATTTTCAACTGCATATGATTCTTTTACGTTAAATTATTAGTTTGAAAAATAACAGTAAAGTAATAAGTAAGTTAAGATACTTTTCAAGTTACTTTTCTGAAGCAATATAAACTGCCTATTCGCAGGAATTTAGGGGGAAGGAAAGTAAATAATTTTTTGTGTTTAAAATTTTACTCTCTCTTTTGGGCAAAGGGGTTATAGTGCCTAAAGAAGATATGGTTATTGTCATACTTGTGCTCATTTCAGACTGCAAGGTAGCCAATATATAAGAACCTTTTGTAATTCTACACGGGTTCGAATCCTGGCGAGCGAGCTGGTTGCGTGTGTAAAGTGACCACCAGCCAGTTTCCTTCAAAAGGTCTTCCACAAAAGCATCTCTTCCCATAGGTAGATAATTCTCACATGCTTTATTATAATTTACTAAATAATCAATAATCTTGCTTTGTTTAGGGAAACACTAATTTCTACTCAGTTTTGCAAAAGGAAAGAAGAGAAAAAAAAAAAAAAAACGCTGACCCAAAAGTCTTTGCACTGAAGCATTTGCTCATCTCTTTGCAAATTTTATGCTTATTAGCATAGTAAGACATAATAAACATGTTATTGACATAGTATATATTTAGCGTTACTTTCACGAGATTCAAGAGACTAAAAATATTGAAAAATACAGATATTTTGTTTTAAAAAATATTTAATATAACGATATAATGTAACGTAACTAATGCTGAATTTCATGCGCTTTCTGCCGAGTTAAAAAAAAATTTTGATCTCATTCATAGATGCGCCCTCATTAATTAAAAATTTCATATGCGTGGTATCTCGCATCTTTTCGTGTTGAGAATCTAAATTTTAAAATAATAATATTTTGTAAATTTCACAGTATAAAATTTGTGGCATCTCGCAAACGCTAAAAAACCACTTCACGAGTCTTCAGATGTCACGCTTGCGCTGTTGGATA
>KK122334.1:355457-366736 GCA_000611955.2 Stegodyphus mimosarum
TGCGATCTCATAAGTAAGACGTTAGAAAACTGCGCTGTAAAAATGTCTATCAGGAAAACAAATGTTCCATAAACAAACGGCACGCCAAGTTGCACTCGAAGGTTCTAACTGAAGAATACTTTCTTAAAAATTCTCTTCTTAGAAGGAATTTTAATAGCAAGTCTGCCCTCCCCCTTGCGCAGTAAAGAAAGGGAAAAAAAGGCGCTTTCATTATTTATTTTTTCTTTCTTTTCCATTCTTATTTAAGTTTCTTAAATTTGAGTAATCCGAGGTTAGGAAATAGTAACCTTTCAAGTTTCCGAAAATTAAAAAAACTCGAGTCTCTAGATGTCTGAATTTTCAAACTTCGTTCAAAATTTTTATCAGACTATCGTTTCAAGGCCAAGGAATGTATTCACTTTTTGATAAAGAAATTGCTCATTGCGAATACTTGGATAATAATACTGTAATGCCTTGCGTAATAAAGTGTTTTCTAAGTAAACACTGATAGTTAACGTCCTTGACTGAATTCTCTGAAGTGGAATATACTGGCTATATGTGTGTTTTCATGCTTTTAGTCTTATGTAAAGTAACGTTTCCCTAGAAAGATAGTTAAATATTTCCGAATTCTTTTCCGAACTGATCAACTCTATTCATTTGCAAGGCATTTTTCATCATGTGATTGTAGGTTCCAACATTTAAAGGTGTCTAAATCAAAATAATTACTGCTTGTAATTTCTGTTTTACACAAAATATTTTCGTACCATCTTGCACCAAAATGCGAGGATCACTCTGAAACTTTCGAGATACACACAGGTTTTTCAAGTTATGCTTACGAAATTTTAGGACTGTTGAAAGTAGTCTCCTCCAGCATCAGTACACTTCTGTGGGCGAATTTTCCAAAGATTAAATGCCTCGAGCCATTCATTTCTTGGAATCGATAAAAAAAATGCATTTACAGGCTCATCTTTGGAATGAAAACGCCGTCCACGTAATTTCTTTTTTTAGATTAAAAATTAGCCAAAAGTCACAGTTGCTAGATCGGTTAAAAAAGAGTGGATGCTTTATCACTGTGATGTGTTTTTTTGGGTCAGTTAACTGAACTGTCAATCTTGCTGAATGAGAAGATACATTTTCATGGTGAAACATTCACTAACGCTGAAAAATTTCTGGAATACACTTAATGGCGTACCAGTTAACTGTGACTGTCTTCTGTCTTTTCAGCTGGATGGTTTTGACCAATTCTGTACTTCTGAAGGAAACGGCATGCGTTACTTTTTTCATGGCACGTTGTCTTTAAGCATTGATCTATCGGAAACAGCCTTTTAATTTTTTTTATCTCGCTTCTGTTAAGAAGTTCTAGGACTAAGTACAGCATCTTTCATAATTGCGTAAGGTATTTTAAAGATTCATAAGAAATACGCGGGCTGACTGGTGGGAGTTTTCTTGGTTTTCCCCGTATGTAACATGAATACGAAATATTTTCCCTTAAAGTTCACGAAGGCATCCCTCTTCTTCGACACATAGCTCTCGAGTGTTTTGTCTAAATAATTCACCAATGGTTGAAACTATGCCTTCTGGTTTATTAGTCTTCATTACCAACTAAATATGAAGCAAATTTTAAAGCTGAAGAGACAATAATCTTACTGAATGCGATTGAAAAAATAAATTTTAGAAGAGGGGCGTTTCTATGAAATTTTCTAGCTATTGTTAAAATCAGCATTGTTTCTTTCCAATCTTCTAAGTATTTAAAACCGATATCATTATTAGTTGAAATAAGAAACAAACAATCGACACCGAATTTACTGATTGAAATTCCTATTCAGTATCAGAACGGCTTTGAACTTAAAAATTTTAAAAGATATTATTTATTAGTGTTTTCACATATGGAAGGTAAAATGAATGAAACAGGAATTTGTAAGCAGTCAATGAAGCCAAAGATCTTCCATTTATCTTCAGTATTATGAAAATACGTTGATCTCAGTGGGGGAGAGGGGGAAATCTTTAAAAGTAATCGGTATTTTTAAAATGCACTTTTAACGCTTTATTTTCCTTCATTGTAAAATTTCTACGGTTGTATCTTGTGTACATTGTCATCTGGATCGAAAGCTCCTGTAAATATTTCACTATTCATTAATAATTTGGACTTATGAGAGAAAAGCAAGAGCTTGCGTTACATCGCAATTTAATGTCATGATGTTCTATGTTAAACTTTTTTATTACTTATTTTTTAAATATATAATTAGTGCGTTAAAGAAAACATTCATATTTTGATTCACGTTCTGTTCCGGGGGGATACGAAATTCCCATATAGCCCATTTAGCAACCAACAGCTGAACCCAGAACAAAATGTCAGTATTTTGCACCTTTATCCACTTGGCCTTTGGTAATTCCCTTTAAAAAGATCAACGGCCGAATATGTAAAGCATCGAAACTCTTATTCCTAAACTTCTTTAGAAAGTTCTTCATGAAAAGTCTTTCTCTGCCGAGATATAAACCTTGAATCTAAAGATTCTTGAATATCAAAAATATGATATAAATATCAAAGAGATCTGCAATTATGACTCTAGGTTCGAGTGACATGAATGACTCTCTTATTTTTATGTCATTTCTGTGGATTATGTATGTACTAGTGTTACAGCATATAGTTTCGTGCTGGCCTTTTTCAGAATTTTATTTTGAGAACTGGGGATTATAAATGTCTGCTTTTAAATCAAGATTCAACATATTATGATTCCAGTTTCTCTTTTCCGAGAAATGTTGAAGCATTTTTAGGTTCTCAGAATATATTTCCGTGATTTTTTCCACCCGTATTATGATAGATCCTTTTCTGAAATGCGACTGCATTTGGGTTTTTCAGAAATGCTATAGAAAGATAATTGTTATAAATAAAGAATGAACAACCGTAAATTTCCTTGTGAAATGTTTCATGCAGCCAATCTACGACGGTATTGTATTGTTCTGTGGTTTTAGCATTTTATGGTCAGTTCATTTTTTATGAGATGAAGGAATTGCTTTTTTGAAGCGTGTTCTGAATGCTTGTTACGCAATCTAATCATGAGCTTTTACTAAAGTGTAATGCATTTCAGCGTTAGCGACTAAATATTACCATCGCTTGTAAGATGACGGGAGAGTGTATAAAATCCGTTGTTCATATGCATATTTTTATATTTTTTTTTCTTTCTTGAATTGTGTTGGAGTATGAATACCATTCTTTTATTCTCTGTTTTTTAATAATTTGCTTTTTTAGATTTATATACTCTGCGCTTGTTGCGCTTATTATTTGACTTCAAATATTGAACGTTTCCCCTATATTGCACGTACGAAGATAATTGAATGGTTTGTATTTGTAATTGAATCGCTAATAGTCTCTTGAACATAAAATTTACAGTAATCATTTATAAGCAAAAACTATTTTATCTATCTAAAGACCGAACTGCATTTATTAAACAAAGCACATGAGCTGTTTGCTGACATCGACGGGTACTACCTAAAGAATGCAAGCATCAGCATTACCTAAAGAATAGAATAAACAAACTGGTATGATCCACATTTCTGCTGGTGATACTAGTGACTTATGAAAGCATTTAAAATTCTTGATTTACAAGAAGTTTACTGGTCTTCCAGCACTTGGGTTGGTTTATGTGATTACGGCAGAGCCTCGAGGGCTATCTGCGTATGCAGCATTTGGGAAGAAAAGATCTATCACGCCATTCGTCTTCAAATTGTTCCAATTATCTTGAACCTATTGGAATCCTCCTTTTTTTCACTTGTATGTAATGTTGCGCTTAACTATGGAAAATGAACTCAGTCGCGGTGCTATAAATTTGTAAATTACTTCGTTTAAGGCTTATATTTATCACAATTTTTACTTGATTTATTTGGGAAGTAAACACAGAGTTCATATTGCCTAATTTCATACTCACCATTTCGGGTTGTATCATTTGATATGAAGTTTTACGAAAGTCACTTATGTCGTTATTGCTATTACTAGTGGACGTAACGCGTTTAAAATCTGATCCCTTTCTGTGTAATCTAAAAAAGCGAAAGTAGCAATGAATAATAATAAATTTTTAAGACCATTCGGGGGGATCGCATTTCGCTGCTGATATTGCATGTTCTAGCAAAATAAATTGCTGGCTGGCATTACTACTTCGGACAGCTCGTTTTAATTATGATTTATTTTTTCTTTCTATTCAGTATATTAAATTACTGAGGACTTATTAAGCTTGTAGTCTTATCGGAACTGTCTAGCTTAAATCCATTTAAGGTGTTAAATGGAATGTGGATTTGTAGATCAGATTGCGATTTTTAAATATAATTGAATATTTCGTAATTAAGAAAAAAAATTCACTATGTTTGAATGTTAGAAATATAAACTGAAGTTTTCAGATTGCGGTTTAAAAATAAAAAATTTGGATTTAAGGAGGAGAATGTTTGAAAAGAGGGAAAATTCAAAAAATTGACCTTGCCTTTTTCGTGAAGTTTTAACCCGGGACTTAAATATGGTCAGTATGCATTCCCATGCGTATTATAACAGAGTGCTCCAAGACGATCTTTCTTAGAGGAGATTCGCTCGAGAAAAACTTCTTCCTGAAGGAAACTGATTCGAATAAACCTTACGCCATGGGCGAGGGGACGGAATTTGTAAACTTAATAATAACCCGGGACTTTCTAGGTCAGTATGCATACCATACTGACCGTACTGACCTAGAAAGCAGAAAAGCGGACGGGAAGAATTATTTCATTTAAAAATATTTTTTAGCGCCTGATAAGTTTATGTGATTATGGCAAAGCTTCGAGGGCTATCTGCCCAAGTGAAGGGATGCCTTCGTCGAGGAATTTCTAATTGAAACTAGCTTGTATACGCGTTATACAAACAACGAAAACGGCCCGTGCAGCCAACCCATTTGCGGGATTCGAACCTCGGACCGTTCTACCAGTGTTCAGAGACTTTACTGCTCGACCGCTGGTGGGCGTCTGGTAAGATGGATGCGTATTGATAACAGAGTGCTCCAAGACGATCGTTCTTAGAGGAGATTCGCTCGAGAAAAACTTCTTTCTGAAGGAAACTGGTTCGAATAAACCTTACGCCATGGGGCGAGGGGACGGAATTTGTAAACTTAATAATATCCAGTTCTTTTCACTGCAGTGAAGGAAGGGATCTGGCTTGAATCTAAAGAGAAATGTTTTGTTTATTTAACATAGCTATTACCTATGAAATTAATTAAAATTAGCTGATACCTTATTTTTAAGTTAAAACTAAATAATATTAATCAAGGTGAGGCTCATCGCAGCACTGATATCGCTGACTTAACACAAATATGAGAAACACGACTCAAAGAGGATAGTAGTTGCATTTGAGCAAACTAGGAGTCAGTGAGGTCACACAAGAGCAAACCTTGCAGCGTGGTAACCATGCTACTAAGTCTCTAACAGGGGATAATGAAAAGAAAGATTTATATTGGTTTCTCGAATGATGTGCCGCACAACTTGAGAGCTGTATATGAATTCGTGACAGAAAGAAAAAAAGTTATCCTTCTAAGTGTAAAAACAATGGAATCTCATTTCTGCTTATTTAACAATGTTTATTATTAAAATTCCTTTGTTGTAAATTTTCAACTTCCTGTTCGTAGCAAAACAGACGTGCTTTGTTAACAAACGCATATATACCATACTTTATTAATATTTAATATCATACGTGATAGAGATTTTTACTTTTGACATATTTGGTAAAATAAAAATTTTGAGAGGACAACTTCTAAAAATCGTGGAACACGAGGAGTTTTATATTTCTTTTCTTAATCTTTCAAAAAAAAAAAAAAAAAAAAAAAAAAAAAAAAAAAAAAAAAAAAAAAAACTTTTGCAAAAACGCATTTTTTATTGAAAGGTTATAGGCAATTCCATTTAAAATTATTATCTATAACTATTAACATTTCGGAAATTAATGACATTTCAGAAGCAACAGTTCTTAATAACATTTCAAATGTTGTCTATTATGACATACGAACGAAACTTTCAAAACTTAAATCCTTTCCCCATTTATTGTGCCATGAATTTATAAATAAATTTTACATAGAATCTCTTTTATAAAAATATTTCAAGCCTTTGTTGAATGGGAAAAAAAGGAGGATTGAAAAGTCCTTGAATAAGATATACAACTATATGCCAGCTTTTGCGGTACTATTATATCTGTAAGGTTGTGAAAAGTAATCATTAAAGACTAGTTTTAATAACACATATGAGATTAATAAGGCGTTGTGAACATGCTTTGACATTTTAGTATTATAAGGAGAGATTTTAGTTTTGAATGGGCTACTGTGCTTCATTTTAGCAAAAAATTCCATGAGGAAATCCTGTTTTTAATCATTAGAAACTCGATACTTTTAGGTTGCACAAACCCTTAGGCGGTCACCATTAACCTCTTTGCCTTAATTTATAATAAGGCATTTGCTTCTCCATTCAGTGATGATTTTATTTATTGTTTATTTATTTATTGCCGCGTAATATCAGTATTACCTCTTTTCTGTTTCCAGATATGATTCCCTAACCGGTTATCTCCACACTTGGCTAACCGGTTTTTATCAATATTTTCAGAGCCAATTTGCGTTTTGCTTTTTCTTGTGTCCGATAACTAACAAGGGGGAGGGGGGAAGAGGAATTTTCTGAGTTCAAATAATTCAGAGTAAACAAACAATTTATCTGGAATAGTTAAATGACCAGCATCTGCTCTGGTCTGAAGATGCCACAAGGAAAACTTTTTTTTTAGTCTTGCGGCGATTCCTGAGTGATGATTGGTGAAAAAAGAATTTTCGTCTTGCTGCCATACAGATTCAGCTTGTCACCTTGCTACGTAGCATTCTTCAGTTTTTGTTTCCTACACTGCCGTTTGAAAAACAAATTCCGCAGCATGTTGTGTACGTTTAAGTTTTCCTCTCTAGTTTTTATTTATCTGCGTCATCAGTGTGTTTTCTACGCTTCTTAAATTTTATAACTGGCGGTAAATAATGCCGCAGAATTTTTTTAATGTTATCAGCCGCGATAGACCTGATAAAGGAAGACGTTGTTATTGTCTTCCAGACAACCTAAATTAAGTAATGATTTTGATAAATCAGAATTTTAAAAAGAGGACGAAATGTGTAAAATAAATATCGGTTATGCGTAAATGGTATCTTTGTACGTGCTATAATAATCGAGTTGAGATAACTATAAATTGTGATTGTTTCATTCCACTGAAGCTAGAGAATGCGAATTTAACTTGATCAGCTTATGGATCAAAAAATTAACAGATAAAATTTTAAAAAAGAACTGATCAGACGTATTTAGAATGTTTCGATTCGACTTTTATTCCTCATTTGTCTCCTAAATGAATAACGAAGTCGCCCAGATGGTATAGTGGTTAGGGGAGCGTACTACGGTACCGAAGGGCCCGGGTTCCAATCCCGGAGAAGACATAGATGTTTGTAAATGTATAGTGTCGGTGCGGCATGGCGGCACTTTAAATATGCGGCGAGCCGAAAGCCCTCTCGTGTGGATTGGTGGGTGAGGAGAGGGGTGGGAGACCCCTGGATTCCCCCCCGGGGTGCTCTAATTCAAAATTGGGGGTGGAAAATAGAAGTCCAACCTCTCTTCGGAGTAGGCGCTGGCAGTCTTTCTTCCATGTGGTAATGGACACGACTGTAAATCTGTAAAGGGATGAACGAAAATTTATTGACATTGGAAAGTAAAAGTGCCTTTAACACTTTTGAGGCCCCCCTCCCCCAGTGAATGTGAATTTTAAATATAGTTGTATATGATGAACTCCACTGTCTATATTCTGAAGTAGTGCTCAAACACTATTATAAGTTTGTAGAGTGATGAAAGAACATTTATTGACATTGGAAATTAAAATTACCATTTAATCTTTTTGAGACCCCAGTGAAAGTGAATTGTAAATATAGTTGTATATGATGAACTGTGTTGTCTATATTCTGGCGTAGTGCTCGAATATTATTATAAATCTGTAGTTTAAAGTATAAACTAGAGGAATGAACGGAAGTTTACTGACATTGGAAAGTATAAAATTGCCTGAGACTCCCAGTGAATTCTAATAAAGTGGGGAGGAAAAAAAAAAATAATAAATAAAACTAGTTTGCGTCTATTTAAACACCTCATTAAAGCAAAATTTGTAATATCTGTGTATGATTTGTTAGTTAATTATGTCTATTGCAATGTAGATAAAATTGTTTCCTCCATACAGTGTTGCCACTACTCGTATACTTAAAATTTACCCTGATAAAAAATAAAGTTGTTTCCAGTATCCAAATTTTGGGCGGATAATTTTAAATTGTCTTTTAAAATATTTAAATAAAGAGCATGGTTCATTGTGCCATCAGTAAATACTAAATTATTTAATCCTGATGCTGATATGCACTCTCACACTAGAACACCTCCTGACCTCCACCGCCATGCTTTATTGTTCCAGCCGAGGTCTTAGAATTAAGCTCCTCATTTTTTTCTCCATACAATTTTATAAGCCCATAGGAACGCTGTCATCTGCAAATAAGACGTAATTCCAATAACCTTGAGGCTTATTTACTATTGATTTTGAGAAGATAAGGCTAAACTTTCTATTTTTTGCCCTTCCGAAAAAAGTTAGCAAAGCGCCCATGTAATCCAACTGACCTGAGCATTTCTCGAACAGATTTAAATGAAATTGAAGTAGAAAGTGTTTCAGTAAATTCTGTAGAAATCTATACAAAACTCAAACATGGATTTTTCACAGATTTTTCTAGCTATAATTCTCTGATCACGTTGAGGCACGTCGAATCCTCTTTGTCGAACAACGTCTTCTTACTTTACTTTTTATCCGATTTTCTTCTTTAGAGCATTTTATCACATACAGCACCGTAGAATGGGGATAAATTTACTAATTTAGCTATATCCCGAATCGAATTTCCATCCTTATGATAAAAAATGAGGAATTTTCGAATGCTGTTCGTTGCTTCCCAACGACTACGAGACATCTTTAAACCTTAAGTAAAATATAACGAAATAAGCAAGCAAAAACTAAAGCCAAACAATTTTTTAAACCTCACCAAAATGGGGGGGGGACAGTGGTAGACGTTAGCTTTATGAAATTTTACGACAATGTTTCGGTGTACGATCACTTTTGTGGCGTGTTTTATCTATGTCTCCTTCCATTTTGAATTTTAGAAAGCGAAAATAAGTCTCTATAAAAAATTAAAAAGTTTGGCTTTATTCGCGATGAAGTCGCATGGAGATGATATGAAAAGATGATGGGCTTTATATTCGAATTCAATTCCGGGTTACAGCGCTTTTTCTGCAAATTCTTAAAGTGGGCGAACAATTTTGTGAGACATGTACGTATCAAAAATGATAACTTTAAAAATAAACATGTGAATAATTCTAAGTTACATTTGATACAAACAAAGAAAAAGGGAAGGGGGAAGAAGTTGTAAATAAACTAACAAATATAAAGTAAAATAGCGATCCAAGTATTAAACTAATACTATCCCTATTGTCTCGTACTGAGCGATTGGAAGCAGTTTGAATGTAATTTATCAAATGGAACGTAAAATAGCGATTCTGAATTTATGCTAATAAGATTCGAATTATCTGTTACGGAACGATTGAAAATATTGTGCGTTATATGCATAATTAGTAGATTATTATGTCGTCTGTAGATTAAAGCAGAAATAATTTTTTGTTATTAAAAGCATTTTCCGCGTAGCGTTTTAATCGGGAAAAAACTACTGTAGAAGTACGAAACACCGAGACAGAATTCATGATGAAATCTGTGTCGCGAGTAGCAAGTGCTGATATAGATAGATGCCCGTACACTTCAGGCACAGAAGTGTCTGCGTTGTTTAAGCGGATTCTTTGCAGCTGTATTTTCCTTCTATCTTGTTCGTAAACAACTCTTACTTCTTTTCTTGTGTTCTGCCTTCAAAAATTATTCAAAGAGCGCTTTATGAATTTCCGTGTTCGGAAACATTTTCACAAGCCGTAAGATGAGTCAGTTGCCAGAATTTTATTTTGGGCGAACAAATGCAGTGTTATTTAACTTGCTATGAGGTAATTTTTTATACTGTATGCTTTTATATGTACCAAGTATGAAATCAAGGCCAAATGTACCAATGTTTACTAAATAATGTGTGTGGCATTTACGAAATAGTCCTTTGAAAATACGCCTTGATTCTCGTATAGTAGTTGTGTTATTCACACGTAAATCATCCATGTCTTCTAATATTGTATAATACTGAAGAATGTATTAAATAATGCGCGAATAATAAATGAAATTGCATGTAAAAATAATGAGTACGTTTTTCTGTTTTCTTAAATAATGCATCAAAGTAGTTGGATGTAGTCCGGTTATTCGGCATATTATGAAAACCTAATCTTCTTAGAAATCTTTTTGACAGACTTTGGTGAAGTCATTAGAATATTGAGAAGTCTTTTCAAATATTGTTAGACCGTTAAGTTATGTTTTTATGCCGTTTATCAGCGCAAAGCGTCAATCCTTTTAATTGCAAGCGAGTTGCCGAATAGTCGGTCTTTCCTTTTCAAATTATACCTTCAAGAGATTAAATTAACGAAAGAAAACAAAAAATAGGCAAACTTTATCAGATGACTATTTCATTAGCAATGGCCATTTTTTAAACTACTAAATTATGTCGTATATGAAATAATCTCATTTTAAATTTAGCAATTAGATGGGTTGTTAAAAAGTACCGGTTTAATTTATTAAGAAACTTGTTTATTATGTTTTAATCACTTAGTTTTTTTTTTAAAGATACCATTATTATTTGAAAGATTAATTCAGGATCTTATGTCGCACTGAATGTCATTGCTCCGGAAACGGGTTATGTGCTTGATGTTTCGAAAATAAATTTGTTTCGTACAGTAGCCATGTTCGGAAAGTCTCATGCATGATGAAGGTATATTAACTTCAAAAAGTTATGGAGACTTCGTTTAAGAAGTTTCTAACTTCAATATGCTATTGTTAGTCCAAAGGTATTTAGTCCCGAAGGACTATTACTTTCGTTTTGCGATTTAGCGTCGATTCACTCTGAATGCCCGTTTCACTTTTCAAATTGTTGCCACTAAATGTTATCGCTCTGCATTAAATTTAAAAAAATGAAAAATCTGCATAAATGTATGCATGTTTCTCGCATTGTGATAAAACCTAGAGCCATCGAATTTTGAATGACGTAATCCTACTGCGAATATGGGCATCTGGAAGCCCTAATTTTGAATTTGAAATTTGCTTTATTATCGATTTTATGTTTTGTAACATT
>KK122334.1:372136-388828 GCA_000611955.2 Stegodyphus mimosarum
ATATACAGGGTGCTTAATTTTAAAAAGCAGATGTTTTGGAATAAAAATTTTCTGGCAACAGCTGATTATTTGAAATGAGAAATAGTGTCTGCTACCTTCTTTCAAATTTCAAAATGCCATATGTAAACAAGCTGTGAATATGAAAGATATGTTTTTCTAATTTGCAGAGAGAAATATTCCTATTCCATAACTCAAACATTGTGAAATGTATGGTTTTAAAATTTTGAAGTGCAAAATAAGCAGCATTATTAATCACAAATCATCAAACATTACTTCTACATGGAAAGAAGTCTCTAAACAAATACATGAGAGAAGTATCTGCAATCTGTTTCTACTGTTAAATCGATGATAATGAGAAAAAATCTGCCGATACAGAAATCAGTTGAAACATCTGTAGAAACAATAAATAAAATAACAAACCAAAACTTACAACTTAAAAAAAAAAAAAAAAAAAAAAAAAACTAAGAAACGTAATGTTCACCAGCTTTTGTTGAGGCATGTGGCTCAGTGGAGAACAATTTGTAGGACTGTGTATGAAAATGATTTAGATAAATGGAAATACATTGTGTCCCTTGAAGGAGCATGGGCTTACCTAAATAACTTCACAACCAGAAAAAGGTCTATTTATTATCGAAAATGAACAGAAAGAAAATATACAAACCTGGTTTCATCAATACAAAGAAAGTTTCTGTAAAGTGTTTATGATTGTCTCAGAATCCTCTTACATTGGCAAATTCAAAACAAGAATAGTAGGGAAAATATAAAAATCAACTCAACATATTATCAGGAGAAAACTATATATCTGATATTTACAGAAGAAATTGCATTTCTTTATCTCGGTGACTTTCAAAGAGTGAAAACTTCATCAAGACATTACACTGAGTTATACTTTGAAAAATACCATTGCAGGTTTTGAAAAATGAAGACTGACACTGATTTTACGTATGTACGTTTTCAAAGTGAACCTGCAAAATCCCCTGACGTTGCGCCTATTGACTATTGTGCCTTTGGTCTCTTGAGCTCTTTCTAAGTACAAGCCCAGCACGATTCATTGACTCTGGAAAGTAGTGGAAAAAGAATGGCAATCAATACTCCTGGCAGTTTTACAAAATGGCCTTCTATCATGGAAAAAAAAGACTGTCAGACTGAATATTTAAAAAAATACTCTGTATGTTTTAAATATTAATTAGTGGTCTTGAAATCATTCTAAAAATATGTAAACACCCTCTGCACAATCAAGTGGAAGCCAGTTTTAAATGAGTTCACAAAACCATGGGACTTTTGAGAAACTAATGGGATGATATTATTCAACAGAAACATTTGATATGTAATTAAATTTGGTAGTGTTTTGAGACTGGATTCAGAAATGGATACATGGATGTTTGTATGTATGCATGTGTATACGTATGTATGTGCTCATGTATGCATGTTATATATACATACACATCTGTATACATGCATACATTTCTGAATCTGCTTCTAATAACAGAAGAGTATCTTGAATTCTGTATTGAAACTGAATAATAATTGGCCTGTTGTATTTTTGTGTTTTTTAAGGGATTTTCAAAATAAATTGTTAAAAAAAAAGTTCAAAATTATATGTTTATTTTTATGTACTTAAATATTTTTGTGATAATTATTATAAGAAGCTGTTCGCCCTATTTACTCCACCCTCTGATAACTGATAACTTGAGTTAATATCTAGTGCTTAAAATACTTTTGAAACTCAGTTTCATTAAATTGTTGATTAACCTCAAAAAGCAGTCTAGTTCTATAAAATTTGAAAAAAAAAAGTGTTATTTAAAATATTGTGTACTTAGAAAAGTTTATAATAAGTTCATTATGCTACAAATTACATTATGCATAAGCTAGCATGATACAGTGTATTTTGTTTGTTGCATTTGCATTTTACTTCTTAGTGACTTTAAATTTAGGGCACGTCTGTTTAAGTATTACTTGAGTATTTTTTAAATTTTATGCAACCTTATAAACTTCAGATGTCAGCTGTGAATGTATAAATAAATAATATTTACTTTTCTTTAAATGCATGTGGCACTTAATCTTAAAGACACAATCTTAAAATATTTAAAAATCTTAAAATATTTAATCTTAAATATGTAAGAAATATTGCTGTGTATTATTGTAAATGAATAGTATAAAAATCTTTTTCAGTTAAATAATTGAAATATCTTAAAAGCCTTTAACATTTAACCGTAGTATTTTGAGTATGCACAGTTCTTTGAATAAACCTGTTTAATGTAACTTATAAATATGATGAAGATTTTGTGGATAAATAAGCATGCATAAAAATATACACTTGAGCTTATTATACATACATGCTAAATTAACTTTTTTTATCTTTTGAAAGTGTAATATAGGGAGCAAAGTATATTTTATTTTCCAAAAAGCAGTGCAGATATGTCCCCCCCCCCTCAATTATCATTTACTAAACGTAATCTTTCTTATAAAATGAGAGTTCCTAATTTTGTTTTATTTGGAGGAATTAATATATTTTGTGAACTGATCTTTTATAGTCAATATGCCAGTTTTGGTGTAATGGTTTTGTATTATTCTGTTCTTAAAATGTTGTTCAGTTTTGACAAAGATTGATTAAAATAATTTTTAGGTTCTGAAAAAGTAAGCCTTTGGTAAATAACACCATAAATCAGGAATAAAAATAAATATTTCATGTGCAAAGTTGGGCATAAGAAATATTCATTTACTACAGTCAACCACAGAAACTACTGCTATGTTTCTAGAATTATTTTGAAATTAAAAAAAAAAAAAAACTATCCGATTTAATGTAATGTGTTTAGTTTTTTGATTCATATTCTAATATTAGTTTTTTTATTCATATTCTAGTATTAGTTTTTTATGCATATTCTAATGTTTTCTTTTTATTATAGGAAGATGGCGTCAGGTGTTGAAGCTCCTTTAAAAAGTGTATACCACATACCTCATCAGCAAGGACCTCTCACAACAAATGGAGTTGCACCTGCTGTTACTCTTACTGTCCGTCTTATCATGCAAGGGAAGGTAATATGTTATAAATTGTACCATATGAGATCTGATATTTTTCTCCCTTGCACTTGAGACATCCTTGTACTCATTTAAAATTTTGGGATGTAGCATCAAAATTTTTATTCATACTGTTTTTGCTTATTAGCATTAATGATAAATGTGGACTTGAGATAAATTTCAGAGCTATATGCCATTTATGAAATGTAAGGCACTGACTGTGAACATTTTAGATTCAGCTATGAAAATTTTTTGGAAATGCCTCATATTGTTAATGTGTCCTCTCTCAAACAAAAAGGAAACTATTTTTTTCTTGAAAAAATAATTATCTAATAAAGTATGGTGTTATATATTTTAAAGTGCTCACAAAAGTTGGCTACAGGTTTTATTTAGTGCCAGACATGTATTTTCAGTTACAAAATTTCTCAAAATAGTTAGAGTTTTATAGAAACACTTTCAATTCTGTGACATTATAAAAAAACAACATTTTTATTTAATTCCTGTAAAGCAAAAATTCAGTTTGTTTCGTTTGTTTAACTGAATATTGCAAAACACATCTATTTGCCTAATAAAATAAATTGCAATCTCATTGTACAGAGCTTTCTCTGGGCAGTTTTTTTGTATTCATGTTACACATTGGAGGCAGGGGAGACTTCTGAACACACCTATACAGATAGCCCCAATGAGATTTGAAGCCAGGTCAAACTATTAGTCGCCACTGAGCTTATCTACTTGGCTGTCAATAATCATTGTTATAAAACATGCTTACAAAATTTTAAAAAGTACATTTAAATGATAAAATTTCAGATTCATTTAAATGTTTCAGTGATTCATTTAAATGATAAAATTACTTAAATGATAAAATTCAACAGCAATATCTGAAAATAATTTTAAAATTAGCATATCTTTAGAATTTCCGATACAGAGTCTCGACCGCTGGAGATAAAAATGTTTTTTTTTTCCATACAGTATTTCCATTCTTCGCTTTTGAAATCGTTGACTTTGTTAATGAAAAATTCTTTAATGTCTGACAAAATATAAACAGATAATAAAACAAATTCCTAATTAGGGCTTTCAGATGCCTGTATTTGGTAGAGGATTACGTTATTCAATATTGGATGGCTCTGTGTACTGTTGTTTTATCACAACACGAGAAACATACATACATTTCTGCAGATTCTTCATTATTTAATTTCTTTAAATATAATACAGGTCTGTAATATTTGGTGGTAACAGTTTAAAAAGTGAATCGATGCAAAATGCCAAAATGAAATAAATAGCCCTTCTGGGCTAACTATAAAATTTTGGCTATTTTGAGTTAAATTTGGACAACCCATAAGTCAAAGAAAAAGCAAAAACTTTATATTCAGATTTTGAGAAAGCAGAGAATTAACGAGCCTTGCTTTTATTAATAAGATGAGATGTTTGATTTTCTTCACCCCATAAATTTGTGAATTGTTTTCAGCCAATCATTAGCTTTGGATGTCCTAGAAAACAATTTTACATGTGAAAACTTATCTGGATTTTTCAGAACCACTAATCATACATTGTAGATTTTTCAGGCATGTGCTTCTATTTGGATTGCGAACAATATATGTAGTCTGCTTGTTATCCTCCATCTTCATTAACCAAAAAGTATTGTGATTTTACTAGAAAAACTTTGGAAAACAACCTCATCTCACTAGCATTAACCACTTAACTCTTTTGCCCGAACACCGTTCAAGTGCCAGAAAAAAGAAGTTTTTTTTTTTTGTTTTTTTTTTTTTTCGTATGCAACTCAGGCAGTATGTTTTCCTACACCAATTCACTGACTTTCTTGGCTTTTTCACATTTTTTACTTCACAGTATTTCTAATAGATGTCTCTGGTAATCCAGGAGAGATTCGATTGTAAAAGCAATTCAGGGACCGGTTTTATCGCTTTTCATTAGGCAGAGAAATTCAACGAGTTTGTTTGCATGTGTTCAGTGTATTAGGCTTTATGAACAGTATTTCTTCTCAATTTTGCCATGAAATAAAAGAATGATGGGTGACAATAAATGGCTTGTATCAGAATATAATTCTGATATTGGATGAGATCGTGAATCTGAATTTCTTATAAATGATTCTGGTAGTACTGAAAGTTCTTTATCGAAATTCTTAGTGATGATGAGGAAATGGAAAGTTCAAATGATCTAATCAGGTTCGGAACTTTTGGTAAATGGACACTACTAATCCTCCTCCACCATCGCTGCGATTTCCTTTCACAGCAAATTCACTTCTTTCACATTTATCTCCTGTAAAGTGTTCTTTCCATTTCGGCAGTTTCATCAGAAAAAAGCCAACTTGTTGTTTACTGAAACTTATAATACTCTTCCTTTAAATAACTGAAAAAGTATTTAACAGAATAATCACATTTGGTCGTACCATTATTCTTTTTTATCAAGAGGTTTTCTTTCCAGAATTTTTTTTTATCTTCTGTCAAAAGAATATTCAAATTTTTTTTTATACCCATAATTTGTAACTTTTAATAAACGACTTCCTGCAATTCTTTTGGATTTCACTACGAAGTTAAGCAGTTCTATAAAATGAATGATGCAGTTGATTGGTGTCTTTATTCACCTCTTCACAGCCCATTTTTGCAAATCTTGAATGTATGCTGAAAGGGCTATTGGAGTATTCTTGAGGAATTCTTAACCTGCATCTGTTTTATTGCAGAAATAACATGTTGCTCTAGATTAGAGGTAAGCATGAAAAGTAAACTGCTAAAATGTATCACTATGAAAAAATCATCCGGTACATTAATCGAATGAAATTTATACCATTTCTACCATACTTAAGCTTCAGTTGGATATGCAGATAATTAACATTGTAGTGCATATACAAATCGTGTACCAGTAACAGAACCTAGGAGCACTGGGAAAAAAAAAAAGGAGAACTGCTTTAAGAACTGGAATTTTGTTTTCCTGCTCTTCTCTGCATGGGAAATTTCAGTATGTCTCGTGGAAAAAAGAAGCAGCCATTCAAACAAATTTCTGAGTTCAAAAAGGGGAGAATTTTAGCTTAAATAGGTTGCAGATTATCCTTCTGACATTTTTTTTTTTTTGTGTGTGTGGGTGTTGATGTTGGTTAAAATTACAGCACAGTGAGGAAAATACAGGATCAGTCTGGCCAATGAGGACAATTGCACGAGCCTCTGCATGCTGCCGAATGAGATGGCAGTCATGCTGTATGCATGATAGTAACAAATCATACAGCATTAACAAGAACCCTTGTTCAACAACTAAGATCTGTTGTACAACAACCTGTGTTGACACATACCATTGAAGACTGTGTGCAAAGAATTGGAACTGAAAATTATTCATTCTACTTTACAATTGTATATGGCTACAATGTTGCACTGGATGTCAGATGGGGACATACAGTTTGCACAGCACTGTGTTTTTAGATCAATCTCAATTCTGCCTACTACACCATGATTGTCATATCTGAGAGATATCATGATTACCATATTGATCCATCAAGTGAAGTTATGGTTTGGAATGCCACTAGATTGTACTCTTGCATCTTCTTAATACACATTACTGTCACACTTACAGCCACTGCTTAATCTCTGAAGTTTTGGTACATATTGTCCTTCCTTAATTTCAAGGTTTCTCTGTGGTCAAGCTACAATAGGGCAGTGCACAACTGCATATGATACGTAGTGTTCAACAGTTCTTTGTTGCTCATCAAGTTGCACTGCTGCCATAACCCACCCATTCTCTCAATGTGTCCATTGAATATAGTCAATGATTGGTAAGCCAGTGTCCTAGCATAAGCAATCCATGGCTCTTCAGGTGAAACAGCACAGACTGACATATCTCAAATGCTCTTTAAAAGCCTCTTTATTTCAGCACATAAGGCACATTGCAGCATTTATCTAAAGCCATTGGGGCTACACGGAATATTGATTTCTCTGGGTCCATAAATCAAATGGGAATGTAATTTTAATCAATTCACTTTCGTATATTATATTATATTATTTGTCCAGCAAATAGGCTGTGATATTTTATTCTTCATTATTTGTCCAGCAAATAGGCTGTGATATTTTATTCTTTTTTGTCTTGCATTTTGGAGGGTAAACAGAGTACATTAAATAAGGATTGAAAATGCAAGGAATTGTATGTTGAGATTAGATTGTGTAGAGATTTCTGAGTTAATGTATAGAAAGATAAGTTGTACTGTATGGTTAATTTTTTAGTATCACATATTTATATAAACTAATTAATATGATATAAACTATTATTGTTGTTATTGTTATTATTCGTTTTAACATTTTTTACAGGAAAGTTCAGACTTATTTTTATAAATAGCTTGGAAATAATTATAGGTGTTTTTTTTTTAAATAAAAACTAGAATTTTCTGGCTATAAAGTATAAGCATTTGGATACTGAGCAATTATAAAATTGATTATATATTAGAAAATATATAAAAAATTCAGATCATTGTGTGAGAAATATGTTCTTATGATGTGTAATGATAATAGTGGAGAAGGCAGCAGGGAAATCTTTTATCTTCTGTTGAAGGAAATTGTGAGTAAAGTCTGTATGAAGAAATTAGAATAAGGCAATATATATATATATATAGTGTACCTATTATACTTTTTATAATTGCTTTAGTATGAAAGGTTGATAGTAGTTATTTATCATTATGTGCTCTGTAGGCAAACTGTAGATTAGCTTTAAGTCTCTAGATTTGAATACATTTGATTTAAAACTCTTTTTTGTATAATTCTGATGCCCTTTATTTTATGAGTGTCCTGTTGGAAGTTTATATATCTTTATAAATTGTTTATTTATATATTTTTCTTTTACATGTTTAGGAAGTCGGGAGCATTATTGGAAAGGTAATTTAATTTAATCTTCTAATGTAGAATAAACTCTGTAATAGTCATTTTTATTTTTATGAAGAACTTTTTTGTAATTTATTAATGTCTTTTATAGAAAGGAGACAATATAAAGAAATTTAGAGAAGAGGTAAGGTTTCATTATATTAAAATAAACTTAATTTATTTAATTGTAGAATTAAAGTTAATGAATGGTTATCAGTCATTACCAGATTTCTTTATGTAAGCACTGCTAAAATTCTCAGAGCCTTATGTTGGCTTAATCCGTAAATGCCCTGGCATGAAGCCAGTCAGTCCACTTTTAAGCACTGCATCTCAAACAAAGGAAAGAAAAAAGCATTTCCTAGAACTTACTCTACTAATATCTTTTTAACTGCCTATTACTATTTTTAGGATTCTTTCTTTGCTCCCCCTACTTCTTCCTGATTAATCAATCAATCTTCTGATTTTATTCATATTTTAGGCTATTTTTCACATTTTAATTTCAAAATTATTATTTCTTCAAACATAATTAAAGAATTCTTCTTAAATAATTTGAAAACTGTAAAGTAGCAGATTTGGGTAGCATTTATTCAAAACTGCTAGTTAATTTTTAGTTATAAAAATATACTGTTAACAGCAACAGATGAAAATTAGTTTGCATAAATATGCATTCTAGGTAAAAGTGTTTTATCATTAAAGTATGATGTAATTTTAAAATTGTCAGCTGTTTATCGGTATTTGAGACTTTCCGGATATGAAGCATAAAGTACATAGTTAGGAAACATGATTTTAGATAGATCATTATGTTTTCATAACGTACAACATATATTCTTTTTTATTCATTTAACTTTTTCTTATAAAGCACATTTTCTCAGAATTTTGCTATAATTTTTTTCTATATTTGTTTTTTGATATGATAGCAAAATAAACATTTTTCTGTACAATTTTTTTTTCTTTCATTCTTATTTTGTATTGAATGACAGTTTTTTATATTTGAATGTTCTAATTATTCTTCTATAACAGAGGTCAGCAACCTTGTAAACCTAATTTACCGATATGATTTAGGATGCCATACAGTAGAAAATATTTGAAACAGTTCGATTCCCACAACAATACATGCAGAGTTATGGAATAGGGGTGAAGAATATAGATTTAGAGTTTTATTGTATATCAATTATGTTTCATTTAAATATATTTATTAACATAAAAGTGAACAACATGAAACATAACTAATCTGTTAACAAAAATAAAGAATTTAAATTGTACATGTATTATGTATCTTTTAAGCATATTTATTACAATAAAGGGATGAATAATATAAAATAATAACATAACAGGGCACGCAACATCATTCACTTTGGTACTTTCATCGAAAGCAATTCTAAATGGTACAGTTTCTTGTAATCCAGAATTCTGTTTTGTTGCTACATTTTCTGCCATTCGAGTTATTCATCTTTCAGTAATTTGTGCAGAAGCCAGTATTTCTTGAATTTAGGATAATATTTTTTGTAGATTTGGTAAATCGCTGAACAATATTTCAACACTTCTTAAAAATGTGTTCTTGTTATGACTTATCTCACTTGTCTGACAGTAACATCAGAACAAGCCCTTGAAACTCATTGTGGCAAGAAGTGTAAGCCTGCACCTGTCGTTGGCAAGAGCTTTGAACACCATACAGCTGACAGTATGTCTTTCCTCACTTTCACACCCAATTTTGATGGAGAACACCCTAAGAGAGGTTTGAGAGTCTCCCACACCTCTTCCCCTATCACCAACCTCTCGTTAGGACTTTTGTCTTGCCACATCTTCATACCGCACAGATATTGTACATTTACAAACATCATGCCAGCTCTGGGATTCGAACTCGAGCCTTCAGTATGGCAATCAGAGTCACTAACCATTGTTCCGGTTGGGCGGCAAGCTAAGGTTGTACCATCTAGGTTTAAAAAAATTCGTTTTTATATATATTTTCCATCTGTGAAAGGTTTGTCTTTGGCAGCTATACAATGAGCCATTACAAAACTACATTCCGTCACTTTAGGTTTGGTTCCATTCGATTCACAAAAAATGTAACTTGTTTCTTATATCCAATGACAGGAATAATCCAATAACAGTAACTCTTTTTATAACTTCAGATTTCTCATCTGAGTTCTGAAATGTAGACTGATGTTTAGTTTAAAAATCTCTTTGTATACTTAACGTAGGACATCTGTTGCTTTTGCGACATAACACACATGCAGCACAATTCTTTTGTTGCACAAATCCATATTCATTTGGCCAAAAGTTTTAAAAAGTGTGAACATCAAGTTTTATGTTTTACATGGCCTTTTGATTAAATATATAGGTGTGAATTGTCACAATAATTAAATAAACAAAATAAAAATTTTCACTATAAAACAAAGAATGAGTCGTAAAGTTAAATGTAACCTATAAGCACAAGACGTGCATCAGACTAAATTCTACTATCGACTAAATTCGCATTCTTGGGGCATGACGAACCTTTAAGTCAGTCCAGAGAGAGACAGGGTGACATGTCTTGCACTGCGTGCCAAATCTGACACATGTGTCATGGGTTGCCGATACCTGTTTTCTATAATTTAAAAGTATGGTTCTTTTTATTGTTCTTTTGTGATATAATTTTAAGACTTTCTGTCATTTTTAGTCTGTCAAATGTATTTGTTTTTAATAAATTGTGAAATGAAGTTATTTATTGTTGATAAATAAGCCAGGTGGTTGGAATCGAGATTTTGTTAGCTGATCGGTATAAAATGTAGGTGATGCCTTTTTAATTTGCTGCTACATGATCTGGTATGTTTTGAATTAGCTATTATTTCTTTGTAGTTCTTCTAGAACAATGTTATTATTAGCATCCAGTTTTCAAAATCTATTCTTTCTGCTCCCAGGTCTTTTGATTTTATAGTCTTAGATATTTATATTTAGTTGTATTATAGCCAATATCAGCAAAGAGACCAAAAATAATAAAAGATAGCCCTTGATAGTAATAAACACTAGCGTAAATCATTATCTATGATTGCAGAAGTAAAATTATTGACAATTTGTGGGAATGTCTAAATGACATTGTATGAAGTTCTAGAGGATTGAATGATCAACTGCATATGCCATTATAAAAACAAAAAGAAATTTTTGTATTTTTTTAGCTGAAAAGAAAAGTTCAAAGTTGCAATACCTTGTTTAGAACACGGAATGGCCCCCTCATCTTAAATTTATCTTGCGAGCTCGTGGTTTTGAGAATGTATTTATAGTGCGTAAAAGGATCCCTAGTAGGTTGATTTCTGTTGTCTGCCATTTTCTGTAGTTTGACAATGGTTAGGTCCCAAGGTTGCCATGTTTATGACATACAGCCTGTATTGTTCATTCATAATACATGCAATTTGTGTCTATTTTATGTTTCTTAAACACTTAGAAGGTTTTATCATCATTATGCAAATTTCCCATTCTGGCAAGTTAAAAATTATTGTCCTCTCATTTGTGGGAAATTCTTGTTTCAAGCCTTTTGCACAAGCTCTTCAATGTATAAAATGCACAGCTGCATTTTGAATATTTAAGGCTTATCTTCATTAAATAAATACAAAAATCTCTACAAAGCGTTAATTTGGAATGGAATAACGTCATAGAATTTTTTCTTCCTACCATATAAAATTTCTATTTCAGCCAGCTCATTTTAAATATCTGATTTTATGTTTTGTGTATTGAATTTCCAGATATCAGTTCTTTGCTAATAGCCCTGTCATAACAGCTTAATTTAAAATTGTTTCAAGTGTTATATCTGAATAAGCAGTTTAAATTGTCATTTTCGTATATCTTTATTTTTAAAATTTTTTGTAGTAACATTTTCTTTAAATGTTAAACTGTAATCTGAAGTTTTCAAATTGCCGTTTTCTTCCTTTCTCCTTCCCTAGCTCACTTTTCTTTATTGTGGATTAAATAAAACTTAAAAATATAGTAATCAGGCAGATTCAATGCTAGAAATTGTGTTACATAGAGAGATTAGTCAAACAGTTACCTCAGCAAAATTCATACCATGGAGAAACTTGAATACATGGAACCAATCATGTTTAGTAATTATTTTAAGGAGATAAGTTTTAAGTAATCTTTGAAATGTATATGAAGTGTGATTTAATATAATTGGGATACATGTCATTTTTCAAAATTTTGCCCCAGGAATATGTTTATCTGTTAGTAAAAAATAATTTATTAGCTATTATTTTTTAATTCAATCAGTTATTTTATAAAATGTGATTTAATAATCTATGAATCATATAAAATTATTTCTTTTATTCATTCTTATGTCTGAACAGAATGACTTGAATCTTCTGAATTGTCTAAAACTGTGTAGTGAATCATTTTCAGATGCATTTCATATATCTAGAAATAGTTTTCTGTTCATAAACAGTATTTAATATGCTGGTTTGATTTATAAAGTGTCTTAAAATATATATTTAGAATATAGAATTAAATATTTTGTTGATCCTTTCTGATTGTCCACATTCCAGTTGTCATGAAAAATGTGTTGATGAGGCAATGTTCCATGTTACCTAAAAGTATCTATGTGGCAACCCATGATGTCACTAAAAAATATTTATGTGGCAGCCCAGATACGCCTATAACACATGTGGATTTGTGCATTTGAATATCAAGGGGCATTTTTCTGATCAGTGTTTCATTTTGTGTTGCGTGCTTTTTTATTATTATTTATTTATTTATTTGGGCCATGGAATTTACTAGCTGAAGAGAAGTGTTGCATTTCCTTAGATCCGTGGCATTTTACCCAACAATAGAAATGCAACGTTCTGTGAAGTTTACTTCTTAGATAACTGAATTTTATTTAAATCCATTGCGAAAATTTGCAAGCAAAGTGTTAGGATGTGGGTTGGAAACTGGTTTGAAGACAGCCATATCTCATTTATAATAGCTGTTTGCTTTATTTATTATTGGACAAAGGAAATATGTTGGTGAAATTCTGTTAAAAACTGGGATTATCCCCCAAAACAACTATTGATTAGTGCAATTACCTCTAAGAAGTATATAAGTCTTGTGTGAAAAAAAGAGCATAAAAAAGTAAGCAGCACTGAATACATCTTTAAAATAGATGTAAGCATATTCAAATAAATATTTCTTTACAAAGTCACCAGGGAGTTTGTTACTTCAGTAGGGTGCTGATAATCAGAAAGTACCATTATGTGCTATCTTATTTTAAATTTGGTGCTGTGTTTATTTTATATTTTTCCTCAATTTTCTGTAAAGAAGTTGTCTTGATAATTATTTTTTCAAAGTTATTAATTTATTTGTTTTTGGCTATTGATGATTTGATAATAATAATAAATGTATGGGCAAAAATATAAAAGCAATAAAATATCCATTAATATTATTTAGTTTCAAATTGTAAATTGGTATGCATATGTGCGCTACTTTACTTTCTTCTTGTTTTTGTGAAAATCCTTTCTTATGGTCTTAATAAATTTGATTTTCCTGTTATGTGTAATATCTCAACTATTTTTACATTTTATTTAAATAAAAAAAAGTTAATTGAAATCTGCAAGGTTTAAGATTTTCTGAAACAAAATAGTTATACTTTTTGTAATTAATGCAAAACATATTAATAATAAGTTGCCATTGAAGTAACTTTAGTAATTTTTCTTTTCACTAGAGTGGTGCAAAAATCAACATATCAGATGGCTCATCTCCTGAACGAATAGTCACTGTTACCGGTTGTACAGAATCTATCTTGAAAGCTTTCTCTTTAGTTGCTCAAAAATTTGAAGATGTAAGTACTAAAATTAATACCATCTTATTATCTAAAGAGGTCAAGTCAAAATATGAGACTATTTATATAGGAGATAATTTTTGAACATATTTGGGGTCATCAGCTTCATGCTTGAAACTTTTTCCTTTACTTTTGAAACTTAAAAATTGCAATAAAATTCTAGTAATCAACCTATAGTGACTGCTTAATTCATGAATGCTTGTAATACTTGCTTATTTTTTGAATCAAGCAAACAAAATTTTGATTTTCTGAAAATTCATCCTTAAGTTTAACAAATTTTATATAGTTTTATATAATTAAAATTTAACTAATTATATGTATGTATATGTAATTAATTACTGTTTTAAATTAAAACAAAAGGGCAAAATATGATAGAAAGTTCGAAAAATCGGGGGAATTACATTAACTTGGATTGAGTTAGTAAAGTAATTTGGAAAAAATAAAATTACACAAATAAATTCAAAAAGGAAAAAGTTGTGTTATCATTGTCAGACTCAAAACCTTTTAAAGAGAAGGAAGAGTCCATTAACAGTATAGTCTTTTTCTGCCAAAGTTTGTTATGTTTCTGTCCGTCTCAAATTAGCCGAGGCAATAAAATTCATTATTTCAAATTATTTGTACATTGCACAAAAAAAAGGGCGACAATTCTATATCTCCCTTCTACTGGGCCAATTGACGAAGTTCAAATTGTGTTTCTCATGTCTCGAAAGCGCGACTTAGGATGTGTATTAGATTTATATATAACATTGTGCAAATAGAGTGATTTTGACACAAAATTGGACTTTTTCTGAAATAGCATGCCAATTTTTTTCCATATTTCGATTCTATGACTCAAATTATGTCAAACTGCCAAGTTTTGTAAAAATCGCACAGGTAGTTTTTAAAAAATTAGCTCTCAAAATTTTAGCTCCTTAATGTTAATTCAATTTGGTATGTATTTATTAATATCACTTCTTTTGTGAAGTTTATTTGATTCCTTCTTACACAGTTTGAAATTTAGGTTCATTCCAAATAAAATTCACCCATTTTTATGATTTATTTTTAAAAAATTTTTATAAAATTATCAAAAAAGTTTTGAATTATAACCTATAAAATTTTTGCAATCACCTTAAAGTAGATGTATTTAAGCATACCTGCAAAAATTTAGAGCTTTTTATTCAAAATTTCTAAAGATATGCGTGAATTTATATATTAGCACCTTTTGAAATTTGACTAAGTTGTTGAAAGTGATAGTAACGAAAATGTGGTTTACTCAGTTTGTTAAAATTATTTGAAAGAAGGAATAATGTGACTTTTTTTCCACTCGTACACAATGTAAAAAGTTCGAAACAATGTGACTTTTTTTTTTCCTCTCCAGCATGATGGAAGGGATAGGAAAATAGGTTGCCATGTATTAAGAAGTTTGGTAAGTTCGGTTAAGAAGTTCGGTTCTTGGCTCAAACTGAAAAAGATTAGCCAAGTTAAATTTTTTGATTTCTTTGTAATTTTCACTCCAAATTATACAAAATGTAATATTTAGGCATAATTTGAGTCGTAGAATCGAAATATGAAAAAAAAATTGGTATGTTACTTCAGAAAAAACCCATTTTGTGGCACAATACCTATGTTAGAACAATGCTATATATTAATCTAATATATATCCTAAGTTGCACTTTCGAGACATGGAAAACACAATTTGAATTTCATCAACCGGCCCAGTAGAATGGGAGATATAGAACTGTCCCCCATTTTATTATTTATTATTATTTTTTTTTTCTTCTGAAAATTAGAATCGTATCTCCTACATAACAATTTTGCCAAAACAAAAGTAAAACAATTCCAGTTGCTCAAAAAGAATAAATACAAATTCATATATTTCCAAAAAATGACTAAACTGCCCATAGAACTATGACATGAAAATTGTAAAGAAGTATAAATGAGTGCTGTAGTATAGTACATTCTGAAATTAATTCAATTAAACGTATATTTAATTGAAAGATTCACACCTAAATACAAAAGGAATAAATGAACTTAGCCAAATGTAATTGTACTTCCATGTTGAAAATCTGATAAAAAGTGACGGTTACATTTTTTTAGGTTTCTGCGGAAGGGAAGACTTTGGAATTCACTAACATAGTCTTGGAAATTTTTAATTTCGCCAAGTAATATTGGTGAAAAAAGTAACCGACTACTTAAAGAAAAACCGTTCCTTCAAATGGAGAAAGATCATTAAAATGAAATTTTGGCAAAAGCAAGGGAAAATGAAAAAAAGAGAAAATTTGTTAAAAAGATTAACAATCTTCATGCTTATTGGCTTAAAAAGCAACTTGAGAATTTTAAGTTGCCAACTTGTTAGTCAAAGTAGGAGTCATTTTCCAAAAAAGGTTCAATAAACGGAGGGTGCTCACCTTCAGGATTCTTACTTATCTTTCTGTAACTGGAATTTTTGATAGTGAGGTATCTTCTTCTTAAATGACTAAAATCTAAGATTCATCTGAATTCACAAGGATCTGATATTTTGAAAACATTTAGTAAAACAATTAGTTACAAGTACATTTTGCATCTTTTACAAAATACACTATGTACTCAAAGTTCTATGTGGCTACAGTTCGAAATCAAAACTTAAAGAGTTCTCTGCAAAGTTACAGTTTCAGAGTTAGGAGAATGTTCACGATAAGCTGCAATTAATTGGACAAATTTATAGAAAAATGATAAAATTTATGTTTATACATACTAAGAATTTCTGTTACCTATCCCCTCAATTACTCCTGTTAGGTTTAAGAAAAGACTACTACAAAATGTGATAAAACTTCAAAGGTCATAGACCACTCCTGCTTCCATAAACTGTATTTTAATGAATGCCAGTGGAGTTTGATTACTTTTCAGAGTCTAATAAAGTAAGTCTCAGAGTCTAAGTAAAATAATTCCTTTCTGCTGCTGTTCAAGACATTAGTACAAACTAATTGAGTGTAAATAGTATCTCTTGTTACTTTTTTAGAGATTTTAGTGTTCCATTTAATTAGCTTTATTTTCATAAGGTTAAAATCTCCTCTCTTGCCATAA
>KK122334.1:388863-425536 GCA_000611955.2 Stegodyphus mimosarum
AATGATCAAGATAATTCATATCCAGCTGATCTGAGTTGATCTCATTATATATATGCACGTTATATACACTTTCAATAAAAATCAACTATATTCCTAACATTTTGACTGAAGAAATTAATTCATTATTGAACTATTTAGCATTTTCTGTGCATATGTTAATACTCTCATTTTATTTTAAACATAGATAAAAAATCTCTCAATTGAGATAAATCCCCCCCTTTTTTTAATATATACTGTGTTGTTTTGTAAAATTAATTTTGAGTTCATATGGTTAGCTTATGTAAACAGTTTATTTGTCCAAAACTTTTCAAACTCTGAGTTACAACTTAAATGCACTTTGTAACTAGTTTGTTTACATTTTACATGATGAGTAAGCTTGTTTATTTCAACTGTGAATAGGGATCAGTTATTGAATATAAAACTGGTAAGGATTCTTCTTGTATTCAAAAATTAAAAAAAAGGACCAAAAATATTAATAATTCAAAATTTCAATTCTAGCACTTTATGTAAATACTAGTAGTGTTATTGATCTATTTGCATATGCATGGAATGTAATGATAGTCAGTGTAGGGATTAAATTAAGTGAAACCCTATTGTAGGAGGTTTAGTAAATAATGTTATTTATTTAATCTTTCATTTTAGAGCATAAAAATGGCTTCAGAAATAAATTTGGTCATAGATATATGAAATTCTTTTATGTAAAATATTTTGATTGTTTTTACAAAAGCATTCTTTATTTAAAAGTTATTCTCTCTCAGTTATTCCTTTTTCTCTGCACTGTGTTCTTTCTTTGTACTGGCATTATTTTCTTTGTGTATAACTGTATTTTAAAAATAAGCTTTTTTGTATTCAGTAGATATTAAATAAATCTCAAGGTATGGTTATGATTTGGTTAGTTACTTATGTGCAAACAATCCACATTTCATGCAAATATTAGAATGCGAGAAATGTAAGCAAAATTCTTATAATCTGCAAAATTTTCTAATTCACACAACTGTTAATCCCAAGGTGTATATAAGTTATAGGAATGAATTCATCTGTATAAACTTAACAGTTTACAAATTGCACCATTCACTAATTTTGTCTTGTATTCATTCTGCATTTATGAAAGTGGGTAGATTTTTAGGACAGTAAGTGCTATTTGTATCCAAATACATGCAACTTTGTCTACGCTGGCATTATATATATGCAAATGAATGCAAACAAATTATGGTCTAAAAAACAAGTACAGATGCAAGTTGGCAGGATACAAAATTTTACCATTGGTCATACAGGTATAGTCCCTTGTATTAACTATGCATATCTGCCCTAATTTTAATGGAGAACACTTCTGGGGTCCAACATTTAAAAGGTCTCCCATCTTTCTTCTACCATCAAACCACTGGAGAAAACTTTTGGCTACCAGTATTTTAAATACATGCATAGGAACACCATATGCTCAGAAACTTCCATCTTTGCTGCACAATTCGAACCAGGCCCATCAGCTCTAAAAAACTGATATAAATATAATATGTATTATAAATATGTTATGCAACACTAAAGAACATAAATATAATATGTTAATTAGAAAAATAATAGTGGCCCAAAATAACTTTTTGTTGTTGTTGATCAGAGTGTTAATACATGTGAAATTTGTAATGGCTCTTAGGGAAAGTAATGTCATGTAGCATTTTTTGTAGAGAAAAACTGAAATTTCATATAATTTAAAATATTGATTTTAAAAAATTCAGAATATTTCTCATCTTTCCTTTTTTTTGACTTGTAAATTTAGTCAGCCACTAATTAAATTTGCAATTTTAATTAACCCACCAAATAATTTTGTATGTTTACTAAAATCATCTGTTTTCTCAGCTAATTTAAATTATGGTTGTTTTTCTGTATAATTGTCTTAAACTAGTATTTATTTCTTTCAGGATCTCCAAGCTAGTGTCACTGGAACTAACGTCCCCAAGCCTCCTGTGACCCTTCGTTTAATTGTTCCTGCTAGTCAGTGTGGGTCCCTCATTGGTAAAGGGGGGTCAAAAATTAAGGATATTCGTGAGGTAAGATCAGTAACTACACATGTAAAAAAATATAATTTAAAAAATCATAAATTTATTATAATAAAAATTTACCAGATGTTCTTTCTTATGATTTAGTACAATTGGAGAATTTCATCATGCAGCTATAACTAAATGCCTTTAATATAATTTTAATTATTTATCTTAGGCAACAGGAGCATCTATACAAGTTGCCAGTGATATGCTTCCCAATTCTACTGAGCGAGCAGTGACCATTTCTGGTACTGCTGAAGCTTTAACCAAATGCATCTATCAGATATGCTGTGTGATGATGGAGGTACTAAAGCCATAGATTTTTTCCTAGGTTTTCTCTAAAAACTGAAAAAAAATCTGTATTTTGTAAACATTTATGTAATGTTTTAAGTAAATGTATTAAAAGTGCAAGCCATATTCTCAAAATATCATAATTCAGTAGACTAATAATTTGCCCATTGTTTCACGGTGATTCAGTTTTTTAAGTGTGTTGACTTAGAATAGGCATAAAATATCCATTGGAGTTTTCGGTCAAATTATTTTTTATTGATTTAAATATTGCTCCTAAATGTGAAGGCAATTAAAACTGCTTCATATCTATTACTATTTTGTAAAAAGGGCTGATAACACATGTTTCATTCTATTGTGACTTGATGAAATTTAGTTTTACTTTACTTCATGTAATTTTTTCTGTTTTACAAACCATCGTACCAGATAATAGGCATTTGTGAAATAAGGCACTAAATTATTAGATGTTATTTGAAGTAGTATGCTTTCATTTTTTTTTATTTTTAAATTTTTATCTTTATAATTTTTTATCTTTATAAAATGTATTTAATCTGTCATCCTAGAAAACTAATTTCCCTCTTTCTAGAAATACTGAATGCATGCAATAGATAATGACCACACCATTATTATGAGTTCTTTTATTTTTGTTATCTTTAAAGATGTTGTCTTGCAGCTTTGTATATCATCATCATTGTTGATGTGCTAGGTTGTATATAAAAGTTTTGTAGAAAGAAACACCAACTTCGCCCTCCACACACACAAAGCTTAATAAAGGTTTTAAAAAACACAGACCTCACTCCCTGCCTTTTCCAGGAGGCTGTTAATTTAACTGCACCTAAATAAATGAATGCAATGCTGTGTACAGAATATTTTGTATTGGAGGTGAATCTTCTTCTCGACCTTTATCTTTTTCTCTGTTTTTGTCTTAACCCTTTGAAGCATGCAATATTATTTTTATAATTTTTTAACTAAAAAACTCTAGAAATTGAATAATATGATCCTTGAGACAAATAATGTATGAATTAGAAAAAATCTATTCTTGCCCATTGATCTGTGGGTGGTGGTTGCACCGTGAAATCTGAGTGCATCTATGACTTTGAAGTTTACTGAGGTAGTAGGGGGGGGAACTTACCTTTTTCCATGCACAATTCCAATAAATGATGAAATTTGCGAATTAAAAAAAAAAACTGTCTTTAAGAATTGCATTATATATAAATTGTTCACATTATTTTACAAAGTAAATCGTCTGAAAAAATAAACATTTATGCAATTTTTCTATAGCAGTGGAAACATAAGAACCTACATAATAAGGATGTCCAGATAAATGGATAAAAAAACTCAGTAAAATAAGGATTAAAAAGAAAAAAAAAACTCTGTTTTTTTTTAAAGCCAAGGAACATTTTTTTTTTTTGTGTGAAAGCATGTTTTGTTTTTGGGTACATGCATTAGACCCACATTGCAAGTTTTGCACATGTATCTTGTTCTGTCAGGTTTCTCTCATGTGCTACAAAATGTACCGCCAGGATTTGCATTTTACGAGAATATGTCCTGCGTTATTTAGTCTCTTTTTAATTGACGTATGAAATTTGTGGTTGTGGTTTTTTATGTTAATAGGGGGGCTTGGTTTTTTGGGGGTATTTCGGTATGGATATTTCGTTTTCTATTCATATTTATTTTATTCGTATTTTGTCCTAAATATTTTAAATTTAAATAAAACTTTTATGAGATTTCTATTTTTAATAATAACAAAGTATATTTACATTATATTTAAACTATACAAAAAAATTTATAAAATCACATTACTAGCATAGGAAGCAAGCATGTTGAGCTCAGAGAAAATTCTCTGGAAATGAAAGACTTTTTCACTGGGCAGGTGCAGGTATTGTTTAGTAATAAAATAACTCTGGAGTTTCAAAGCCCCTTATCTATATCTGGGTAAAAATACACATTCCTTTTTGAAAAGCAGCGAACACCATTGTGAAGACCAGTGGTCTCCCACCCTGAAACCACAATGCAAATGCTATAAATATATATAGATTTTTTTATATATGCAGTTTAATTATTGCTATATTTTTATTGTTTATACTAGAAATAATGATGTGCGATGAATAACTTACGAAATTTAAAGTTGTTTATATTAATAAAAGGAAGTTATTTTGTCTCTCAAAAACGAATTTTAAAAGCCATCCGATTTGAAGTACTGAGACCTAAAAATTTTATGTTTCTGCAGTCATTTTGTGTTATTTAGAGGTAAAAGATCAGTAATCATTCGTAATAATTGGTTTTTCAGTCAAAAATATTGGAAAGAAGAGGAGAAAAAGATTTGAAAATTGATGGTTTCGGGGCATGACCATCACGCGTCAAATGGTTAAAAAAATTATTAAGTATTACTGTTAAAATCTGTAGTTGTAAAAATATAAATTTTTAAATATTAATTTATATAAGCTTAATGCATGAAATTCAAACAGCTGTAGCAGACCAAAGCTCTAGAATAACATTTTATGTTCTAATTTTGATGACAGTTTTATATAATTTTATGAATTGAAATTTTTGTGAGCAGTAAGCAACACTTATGTGGAAACTTTTTAAAAAATGCTTCAAAATATTTTACTCATATATGCTGTAAAATTTTAGAAAAATTCATAAAATGAATGTATCATTTGAATTGTTATTTTTTACCCTCTTTCAGTCACCACCTAAAGGAGCAACCATTCCCTATCGACCAAAACAAGCTGTGTTGCCTTTATTGTTTTCAGGTGGTCAAGCCTATGCTTTGCCTGGACAATATGCTCTTCCCCATCCTGATGTAAGGTGGCATTTACTCATATGGTACCTTGGTGTTCACTTATAAAATTAATGTTTTGAAAAACTGAATGCATTCCTTTTCACACATCATATATACTGTAAATATGCATTTTAATCTTAAAAATAAAAATGAAGGAAATTGTTTTCCAAAAGTATGACATGCAAATTTAATAACTAAGCTTCTTAGAAAAGTACTTTTCCATTTAGGTGAGAAGTTCTCATGAAATAGTGATAATGAAACTAATTTTAATCATTTAGATTTTAAACTTTAAAAGTTTGAATTTATTATCTTTAATTCTGTTAACATAACACAGGAGTGACAGCCACAATGTTGCATATCAAGATAGCTATTAAAATTTTGAAACTGAATGTGTTTGTAGTGGCTCATATGTGTTTTTGGACATTTCTGCTTTTCAATTTTATATGCAAATATCAGTTAGTAAATATTTGTGAAATATTTTTTTTTCTTTCACATATACTTCAGTCCATTTTTTTAAAACTTGCTTGTTTTTAAAAAACTTATTCGAAAATGTTTTTGATAGAAAAGATAATTTATTCAAGAAAATTTCTGAAAATAATCTGCCGTCAGTATTATTTGGTTACTTTGAACAAGCAAACAAAATTAATAAGTAATAAAAACATGAAAATAATGGGGTATCCAATATTTTGTAAGATATCCTTTAGCTGAAATTATACTTTTCATGCACTTCAGCATGGATTTAACTACTTTTTTGAGTAAAAATGTTCCACTTTGTTCCATGGTTCCATCAGAATTGCTTTTAGTAAAGCTTTCTGAGAAATGTCTCCATATAAATCGTGAATTGTTAAATTTTGTCATGTTTATATATTCTTTTTTTCACTCCATACATGTTTAATACGATTTAAAGCCAGATAATATGGAGGGGTTTTGATAATGTCAGAATAGTTAACCACAAACCATATTATGTAGGATTTTATGTTTAGGGTTGTTATTCTAATAGAACTTGAATGTATTTTGCATTTGAAGTTTTTTTTTTTTTTTTTTTTTTTTTTTTTTTTTTTTTTAGCTGATGCTTTCAGTTTTTCACTAAAAATATTTGTACTTTTATATTGATCCATATTATTTTCTTTAAAATTTAAATTTCCTGTCCCAGCAGCAATGAAACATATGCCATCTGTTATGCTTCCACCACCATGCTTAGCAGTATACAGCAGGTTTTATAGATTCAGTTCATTTGGCTTTTGTCTTATAGCAACTCATCTATCAAATCCAAATATATTGAATTCTGACTGTCAGCAAATATAGCATTGTTTCAATATTATAAATCTTTGGTTATTGTGGATTTTGCAAATATCGGGCATATTTGCATTATTTTCTGTGTTATGGAGGAATCTTATTCTTGCTGATTGCCCATGATATCCATGTGGCCTAATGACTTTTCTAAGTTTCAGAGTTAGCATTTTTTGCAAGCTGTTGTTCGAAATCCACTGCAAGTTTTTCTGCACTAATTTTTGTGTCTTGTTCCTCGTTCCCTTTTGATAAGCCTTCAGTTCCAAATGTTAGCTTGAAATGGGCTCCAGACTTCAGTGCATTTTGAACAGTTCCATGTAATTTTCATCATTTTAATGCATCAAAGATGTAATATTTTGAGCATTTTTATCATCTTTGAAAATCCTGAATTGTTAAATTTTGAGCAGCACAGTTAATTTGTAGCATCTTGCCATGATCACTTCAGATAAGAAACTGTTAATACACAGTCCAGTCACATTAATGTGACCACCACGTACTTTCCATGTCAGAGTTAAATAACCAATCACAGAAGGCAGGTGGCAGCACAGTGCAGTTGAGCGTATATAAAGGGTGTGTGAGGGCTTCGGAAAACATTTCAATCGTTGGCGTAATGCAGAAACGAAGCGATTTATCCGACTTCCAAAAGGGCATGATCATTGGCTTTCGGGCCAAGGGTGGAAACATTTCCGAAACGGCTGAGTTTGTGAACTGTTCGCGTGCCGCCGTGGTAAAAGTGTACCGTGCATGGCAAAATGGGACTGTCCAAAATCAGCGACGTGGCAAATGTGGTGCACCACGGGCCATAGATGACAGAGGCGAACGACGGTTGCGGAGATGCGTTCGGGCAGATAGACGGGCTACCGTTGAGCAACTGACCACCAAAATGAACCAAGGGGCTACCAAAAGTGTCTCCCAAAGTACTATTCAGCGAACATTGCTGCGTCTGGGCCTCCGAAGCAGACGCCTGGTTCGTGCACCTATGCTGACTGCTGTTCATCGACGGCGAAGGCTAGAATTTGCACGCCAGTACAGCAGCTGGACGTCCACTGAGTGGCGACAGGTTGCGTTTTCGGATGAATCGCGTTTTATGCTCCATCGGACAGATGGACGTTGGCGTATAAGGCGTGAAACCTCTGAAAGGAACCACCCTGCAACCATTGCCGGAACGGTCCAAGCTGGAGGCGGGAGCATTATGGTCTGGGGAATGTTTTCCTGGCATTCTCTAGGTTCACTGATCATTGTGGAAGGCACAATGGATCAATACAAGTACGCATCTGTCCTTGCGGACCATGTTCACCCCTACATGCGCATTGTTTTTCCTCAGGATGATGGCATCTTCCAGCAGGACAATGCGAGGTGCCATACAGCTGCCAGTGTACGTGCGTGGTTCGAAGAGCACCAGGATGAGTTTACCGTCCTCCCCTGGCCAGCAAACTCACCTGACTTAAACCCAATCGAGCATCTGTGGGACCATCTCGATCGAGTTGTTCGCGCCATGGATCCTCAACCGCGTAATCTAGCGCAGCTGGCCACGGCATTAGAGTCGGCATGGCTCAACATCCCAGAGAACACCTTCAGGGACCTATGTGACTCTCTTCCTGCACGTCTCGCAGCAGTCCGCTCTGCGAAAGGTGGTTATTCTGGCTTTTGACAGATGGTCACATTAATGTGACTGGACTGTGTATATTTAGCTAAACAAGTAGTAATTTCCAAGGGGAATTTTGTCAAAGAAGCTGAAAAAAACTCGAAGCTGTTCAGAAAGAGAACTTTTTGAATTTGGGACCTTATTACTGCCCTTGAAATGTATTAACTTGTTTATGAATTAAAAACTGAAATGTGCTAGTCAAAGAATGCAACAAATAGCATGAAAAATCACAAATAAAGTGCGAGAAAAGTCTTGCATGTCTCCACTAATGGTTGAAATTTGATTTTAATTGAAAAAAGTGTAAAAACTGTTTCTAGTAGGAAAATAAAAAAAAATGTAAACATCTTATCTCTCTCGATGTAAATATAAAATTTCTGAATGAAAATGTTAGTAGTTTTCATTATTGTAAAGGGTGTACAATCTTTGAATTCCACTTTAAATTACATATTTTATTAATAGAAACATATTACTGAAATTGTCTTAGTTCTCTATCTGTGTACATTAGCTTTGAAGTTAATAAGACATACATTAACAAATTCTAATTCAGATTCTCATTTTGTTGATAATATGCATTAAATGTATTGCATTTTTTTTTAAAGTAATAAGTAAGTGCCTTTGTTGGCAGTAACGTCAATTAGTTCGAACGTTTAAAAAAATTTGTAGAAAATCTTAATGTAGTGTTTTGGTGATTATATTTTTCACAAATTGAACTATTGTATTTTTTAGTATTGATTATTTTTAAAAGTAGTCCATTTAATAACACTATCAGTTTTTCAAATGGGTTATCTAAATCCTTAATTTTTTTAACTAGAATGAGCTTTGTGCTAAATGTGTTCTTTTTTTATTATTGTAAACCTTAGCTTATTGTGCATTTTGGATATTCATTTCTGCCATTTATCCTGCTGATGAGAATGATAAGCATTTAACAGAAAACAAAATAATCCTTTATTGCTTTAACTACTATTGTGAAAGTTTTTATTCCTGAAATAGGAATGTGCAATTTAATAAATATAATGAACATTTTTAATTTTTGAGTAAAGGTGATCTTTTATGCTTTGTGCATATATTCCATGCTTCTCCATTTTTTCGGCAGTTTTTATTTTTTTTAACTTTTCTGTTTATAGTGATTTTTTAATGTTTTTATTTATTTACTGAATAGATCTAAAAAAATAGTGAAGGCGTTTCTTAGAATTTAGTTTTATATTTAATTTTAATTGTTAGTAAGAAAATATTACATAAATGATTTTGAATAAATAGAAATATATTTATTGCAATTCTATGTTTTTATTTTTTGCTTAAAGTACCTCATTTCTGTTATCATTTTTTAAAATATTAGAGAATTTTGTTTGGAGACAGCATGAGAGATATATGCTTAAGTGACGTTGCCAGGGATTATAGAAACTTTTAGATCCATTATTTAAATGTTCATATTCTTAAATCCTAAGTATAACTTCTTGATATATTATAAAAAATATAGAATTGTTTGTGAATATTTGTATTTTTTAACAAAATAATGTGTGTGTTACATGTTTATCATATATATCTTCCTTTCCCTGAAAATCCCTGGCCACGTCCATAAATCTTAGATCAGTGGTTCTCAACTTTATTATTTCATTTTACGTCAAAGAGAAAGCTACAGAATATCATCAAATGTATTGGGCGAGTAATTTTAATTTTTCAATTGTCAATTTTAATTTTAATTTTTCAATTTCATAGTCATATGTAGAGTTACTTAAAAAACAAATCAAAATTTAAAAAACTCAGCTATGTATTAGCATTAGTTTTTAATTCTTTATGTATATATATTTAATATCTAAGAGCATGTTATTTTTACAGATTACATTAAAATCCCTTTTGGGAACACAATAGTTAAAAATGATAATTTTAGTGTTAACTCTTGTTTAAATACTATTAAATTCTTAGGAAAAGTAAAGTTCTGTATACTGTGCTATATTCAAATAACAAGGTCTAGGAAAATGCTTTTGTAGCCATTTTCTTTTCTTAAAATTATGTATGAAGGGCAAAAGGACCAAGATATTCTTATTTTGGTTTGAAAAGAATGTTTAATATTTCTATTACTAGATATGAAAATAGAAGCCCAGTGCATATGACAGAATAAATAAGTATCACACATTATTATCTTACACAAGAGTATGTAATTTAAAGCAGTTCTAGAAATGTAATTCAAGATCATCTCTTACATTTTGATGCTTATATAGTACTGCAGCATATTTATCCATATAAATTTAAATCATGTGTTTTCAGGATAAATTGTCTCTCTATAGGCAAATGCATAATACAATACATATTTCTTTTTTTGAAATAATATTAAATCACTTATAGAAGGTGTACATATTAGGATATCATTTCAATGGGATACGTGTGATTTTTAACTGTTACTCTTGTGGTGATTTTTGTGTATTGCATGCAGTATTTCTTTTGATTGAAATGCAGAGATCTTTTGGAATATGTACATGTATATTGTGATGTGTAGTTTCTCATAAATTAAAGTTTACTTCATTATTTGTTCTCTTCATATGCCTATTCATGGAAGCATAATTTTTCTGAAAAATATTAGAAATCCCTAAACAGAGCTGGATAAACTATAAAATTTTATTAATACCCAAGCTAGCCACATACAGAGAAAATAAAATTCCTATATCAAGTGAATTTTCAAAATTTCTTTATTTCGTAGAATTCTTTTTAAGGTTATACCGACCATTTGTATGGAAACGTTGAGAACCACTTTTATTAGATTATTGTTTATGTGCGTGTGTGTTGTTGGTTGACCCCCCTCTCTTTCCTCCCAGCTGAGCAAGCTGCAACATCTGGCAACCCTTCAGCATGCCTCCACTGCACCCCTCTTGCCTGGGCACACTACGTCACCTCAAGGTAGTCAACCCCTACTCTTACTCTATCCTACTTTTCCTACTTCGCTTCTCCATTGTCGCCTTTAGCCTTTTTTTTTTTTTTTTTTTTTTTTTTTTTTATTAGGAATGTTGATTAAATTCATTTTCTTGATCCTCAATACAGTGGCCTCAGCTGAATATGAATTCTTCAAAATGTATACGTAAATGGTTATTTTATTACATTATATATCCTGCTATAAGTATTATGAAATAAATTCATGGTCTTGCATATAAATTTAATTACTTAGATTATGGATTATAAAATTTTTTTATGCTGTGTATACATAATGCATTTCATGGTACCAAAAGTGAAATTGTAATAGATATCTGAACAAGGTTCCTTCTCATCCGGAAAATCCAAGAAAGTAGCTGAAATTTATAAATTAAAAAAATATGTGTAAAACCTGAACTTTTTCCAAAAAGTCACGAAAGATGGGAAAGGGCCATCTTATCAAGTAATAAAGAGTTCTGTTTTAAATAGTAACCAATAAACAAAAACTGCCAATGTTAAAGCAAAAGCAAATGTAAAACGGCTATAATCCTTTTCTTGCACAATTTGGTTTTTTTTTTTTTTCTCATATCTGATGAAATTTATAAGCCCATAACTTTTCTGTCCATCTGTTTGTGAGCTGTAGATTTTTTGTCTATAAAAGTAACTGTTCTGTGACTTCTTTCTTTGGAAGTGTGATTTTCCTTCAAAAATAATGTGATTTAAGTCGTTAAACTGTATGTTTGCACATTATAATAAATAACTATATTAAAAACTTTTTAATTCAGTTTTATTTTTAAACATGATAAGAAGAATATTTATTACAAATTATTTACTAATGTAAATTTTGTTTACAAAATACCAATGCCTCTCCCCCATAACTTGATTTTTTTTTAAATTGTACTTACTTTTTGAATGATTTATGCATATTTCTCATGTTTCTTTCATTTATTTCATAATAATGAGGTAAATTTTATACCATTCTTACTTATTTCATCATACTTTGTAATAAATAAATTCAGTTACTTATACATAATTTGATAACTAGTTCATTATGTTTTGGCTAACTAGTTCATTATGTTTTCATGGAAAGTCAAAAAAATCAAGATGAATTTCATTGGGAACCTTACTTTCCTAGTTTATTACAAAGAATGCCACATTTTGAATTGTGTATTTCGGTGTTTATGGATATGAATATAATTTTATAATGCTATTTTATAGTCAATTGTAATGTATTAGCTAGAGTATTATAATACTAAAGTTTTGGATTGAATAGACAGTAATAAAATGATATTCAGAAATTTTTTGTTCATGAGATTTGAAACAAGCAAACATTTCATATGATCTCAGAATTGTGAAAATACACTTTTGCAATTTTTGGTAATGGCATATGTTTCCAATTATATTTTGTTTGTAACTACCAGAAATATAAAAATTAATGAAGTTTAACTAGTTGATGAAGCAAAACATAATGCTTGATATATTTTTTTCAAAATTAAAAAATTTCTTAGGAAATTCCTCTTTGTAATGTTGATATTAAATCTGCACTTTTTTACTGAGGATTAAATGTTTTACTTCTTTGTTTGAGAACTGTGGAAGTTTTGTGCAGTTAATCAAGGCTTTATACCTGTGATTTTTCAATCATAAAAGGCTTTATACCTGTGATTTTTCAATCATAAATGTAATCATAAATGCCAGCAAGGCTTTATACCTGTGATTTTTCAATCATAAATGTAATTTACTTTTAGTATTAGCTTAGAAAAATCTCTTTATTTTTTTAATCAAGCATGTATTCCCCCCCCTTCAACTCCCAAAAAAATTACCATATGTAGGAATTGATGAGACATGTAGAAGTTTAATAAATATTTTTAATCAGGAGATTTTATTCAGAGCCTTATCTATATACTTACTCTACTAATTATAATGCAATGAATATTGATATTTGTACATAAAATTATTTGATTTGCAATAAATTTATGACTTTGAGTAAGAACTATGAATGGATCAAAATTTTAGTACTTTTTTAATGTTAAATAACATTTATGAACATTCTTTATGCTTTTTCAAAATGTGAAAGAAATATAATTAGAACTTTTAGATGTGCAGCCATGTAAATTGATATTGCTTCATTAATGAAAAGTATCTACACAAGTAATTAAAATTATGAAGAAAACAACTAAATTATTTAACTAAAAAATTATTTATTAGAGAAATTTATGGCTTACATCATTATGTAGGAAAGCAGCCCAAGTTTTGTTTCTTATATTATCACTGTCCCTAAATTTCAACTTAGATACTCTTTATGATATGACATATTCAGATAATGCTTGAAATCATACCTTGTTGCTGGAAATAGAACTTTAGCCATAACATCCGTTATTTGATTTTTTAAGTATTCATGTTGATTTGATTAATGGTGTTTTTTAATTAAGCTATCAATAGAAAACACTAAGGAAGAAAGAGCTAAATATTTTTGTAAAAAATTTCTGATCGAATTATAGTATACTTTGTATGGTCTTGCTCTTTCTGAGTCCCTTAAGACTGTGTAGTCTGGTTCTGATTATTGTTTTTAGAGGAATGGGTATTTTTGCTGTTTTGAAAGTTGTTTTATGTTTTGCATTCCAGTAGTCATAACATGAATTTAGCCTTTTCGTTGGTTCTGTGCCTCGTTACTGTCCTACCTATAAGTAATTTACTATTTCAGTTGCCTTCATCCAGATTCTGTATTTCTGAAAGAATTTGTGTAAGATATGAAATTATAGTTTATGCTTACTTAACAAGTCCAATTATTTTTGAAAAATATATTAATCTTACATATATGTTTTTCTACATGTACCTCTTATGCCTATGCCTCAATATGTAACGTTCACCTGTACCATGCAAATTTAATGTGGATATTTTGCAAATACCACCCCTAATGTGAAAATATGGCTATGTGAAATTCTACTGTTAGTACTTATTGTGTTTAAGAATTTATATTTTAAATCAGCATCTCATTTTATCTCACAATAATCAAATGACAGAAATTATTTAGCTTTTTTTTTTTTCCTTTGTCTACAGTTAGTTGTTGAGGGGACAAAAATCTTTCATGAAAACACTTCCCTTAGATGTAACCCTTTAGTGTTCTCCTGTAATGAAATAATTTGTACTTTAATATACTAAGTGTTAGTTCTACTTGCTTCTTGATGTAACAATGAAATATGTAATATCAGAACGCAGTCTGCCCCTTTTCATAAATTGATTAAGAGTGTTAATTGTGCATGAATTAGTATTTTGTGCTTTAGTAGTACAGTCATCAAATACCAAAAATCCGCTGACGAGAAATCCGCGTTGCCTCTCAAAATATAAACATTCAATTTATAGGTTCCAGAAACCCAAACATGGAGAATGAAATATCGAAAAAAAATTATTTACTGAATAATAACTTTATAATCATCAAATAATATTGACACGTAACAGAAATACCAAATTATTGACGTCATGGTAAAAGTTTTTTCCCTCCAATCTGTATCGAGGTAAAAATAAATCAGAGTTTGTGAAACAAATTCTTTCAAGTGACCATTCTGTTTCATTTGTGATTATAAAAAAGATCATTGTCAAAGACTGCATTTATTTGTTAGCTGAATAATGGAATTATGCTTTCCACACAACATTAACAAATGCCTGGCGTAATGTATGACCATCTTCTTTGCTTATTGAAACTGAGAGTGATGACAGTGAATTTTCTGGTTTTAGGGTCAGTGCAGCAAGGGTTAAAGCAAGAGAATTGCTTTCATGTTCGAAAGAAAGAGTAAATGAGGAGGCTTTGCAAGAAGAAGATACCGTTGAATGCATGTGTTCAGATGAGCCGACATTGGCATATCAGATGACCAATGATAAAATCGTTGGCTTTGTTTTGATCTCGCCACAGCAAGGAAACGATTCGACACCGACACAAATACTGAATTTGATAGGAATCAGAAAATATCTTTTAATGAGGGTTTGGAACAGGGGGATAAATACCTAAAATTTTTAGAACAGAGCTGTGTCACAGAGCAAGACATTCTGACATTATACAATTTAACAAACAAACAAACAAAAACTTACTCTGGAGCACCGTAAAATTTTAATACAAATTTCTATCAGAAAAATGTTTGAAATATGTAAAAAAATTAATATTTTATGATTTATTAATATCCCTTATTTTTATGTGACTTTATTATATATGTCTTTAATGCTTTTAAATATCCCTGCAATCACTAATATAAATGAATAATACAATACATATATATATATATATATATAATTTAAATCTAGTATGTTTTTTTTATTTATTTTAAACTTTTAGTCTAATTTTCTGTCCTAAAATCCACGCAACCTCTGGTCCCAATCATTGTGGATTTCTGGACTTCTATATTAGGTGCATCATTATCTCGCACATTTTAACACATGTTTTTGTATTTAAAACAATACAATAAAAAGTGTCTTCGCATATGGTAATGATACTTTTTCAAGGGCTTTTTTATTTATGTTTAAATAATTCCGATATATCTTCTTCAAATAATTCTTTTGGAAAACCACACATTTACCAGAGACATTGCTCTCACTCTTCAAACCCTTCTGAAACTGAAATAGCCTTGTTCTGGTCAGTCAGAAACTCTTTGTATAATCCCAAAATTTGTTTTCCTTCAAAGGGTTAAAGCAAGAGATATACTGTGCAGGGAAAGGTCAGACTGAGCTCAGGTGAAAATAGGGAATGAAGAAGATAATTTTTCAAGCCAAAAATACCATTGTAGAATGCACAGTATGCCAGAGCACATTGCCATGATTAAGCAACATTCGTTAAAACTTGATGGCAGTTACATGATTTAAATTGAGCTTTTCTGTTATCTGCTAGTTAATCAATGGTCTGAGCACACAGCATCCCTGATTTTGGCCATATTTTCATCACTTCTTTTTGCTAAAGGCTTCCCAGAGCAAGAATCATTTCCAATTGATTCTAAACCTTAGTCTTTAAACCTCTGAAAACATGTGCTTTTGATAAAGCAGAGTTTCTGTTGGCCTGTTGAATTTTTGCAGAAGCTTAGTCACATTATGTTCTAATTTGAGACAGAACTTGTTGCATCTTTGCTCAAAACTCGGATCTGTTGTTTTCATGACAGAAAGAAAATTCCATGAAGAAAGGAGTAACGAAGTATAAGTCAACTCTGTGAAGTTGCTGCTGGAACTGAAACTGTAATCTCCTGTAAAGGGCAACTGCTCTCACTGGAAAGCAGCCCCTCCCAAAAAAAAATAAAATCAAAAATTAAAATGTATTCAAAAATTTATGCACTTCATCAGTATTTAGACTTATGATGTTCTACTGTTTTTGTTCTGAAATTAAATTTTTTAATGGAATTAGAAGAGTAACTTAATTTCGTGTTTCCTTTCATTATTTCCCCCTCCCCTTTGAAATTGAATGCCTTTTGGTTTGATTATATAGGCCACTGTATTGGAGGAAGAGTATTATGTAATTGCTATCATGTGTTGCCAATCTTTAACTCACCCCTTTAAAGATATCCAAATATTTATGGCTGTATCTTTAGAATTTTCTGTTGCATGATATATTTATCATTTTAGTGGAATAAATTATTGCAGTATTATATTTCTAAAGTAACTTCTCAATAATCCCTATTTGAGTTTGATTATTAATAACTTTCACTGATGTATTTAAATTAAATGCTAAATTATTGCATGAAATATCTACAATCTAAGCCCTTTAAAGTTAAAATAATTTTATATTTTTATTTCTTTGTAATCATCTCTATTTTCCTTAACTTGTAAAAACCTTATTATTATTTGTTGTGTTTAATTTTGTTTTGAGAAAGTTATTTTGTTATCAGTGTTTTGATATATTTTGCAGTGATTTGTATATGTATGTATTTCAGCATGGGCATCGTTAGCAGCTGCAAATAGTGTTCGTTCACTTAACAGAGCTGCTGTAACACCTAGCTCAACTGCTGAAATGACTGTTTCAAATGAACTCATCGGGTGCATTATTGGAAAAGGTGGAACAAAGATAAATGAAATAAGGTATTTAGATTTCTAATTGTGTTGACAGATTTCCCCCCCCCATGCAAATCTGATCTGCATTTTTATGATTACATTTACTCTTATTTACTACTGCAGTAATGTAATATTGCATATAGTACTATGTGATGTATTGTAAAAAACTTTAATTTCTTTAGAAGTATAACTGTACCTCTTTAATATTTAGATAGGTGGGATAACAAGGTAAAATATTTTTTGAAATTAGTACTCAGCGAAGACTTTTCTTTCAGAAAGTAAATCTAAAAAAAGTGCATATAATTAGTATTTCTTCTTTGTCATATACATGTTTTAAATTAATATGAAAATTGTAGTACTCTCTATTTTGTCAGCTATTATTGTTAATGATCTTGACATTATATATATGAAATCCTCCATGTAAATTCCGTTTAAATCTTTTATTTATTATGATAGTTCTGTAATTCTAATTTCTGTTGTTTGGTATATAAGTTCTATGAGAACATAAGCGTATATATTGTGACTTTCATATATTACATAATTACGAATGTACATAAGCACTATGAAGGATTAATATGCTCTATTACTCTGGCAATAAGTGTCATAATTGTTAAAGTGAACTATTAACAAGATATATATTCTTCAGTTTACTCCTTTACATATAGAAAATAGTGAACCCTCCATTTAATTTATATGTTAGGTCAGTGACCATTCTAGATGTTTTCTTATATTCAATTCTGAGTTTTTTTTTTTCCATTAGTATGCTATGAATATCCCTTTTTCAATAACTGCTTACTATTTTTAAATTCTGTATTTATTAGTGGAAGTATAGTCATTTCCCTGAGGCAATATAATAGTTTAAAAAAATGGAGTAAACAAAAAATTACTTGTAAGCTTCTTATTTGTACTATGTTACAAGTAATTTTTTGTATTGAATTTGATTTTAAATTCTTACTCAAGGACATTAGTTATTTTTAATCTAGTAACTATAATTTCAAACTTTGTTATTCTTAAAATGCATGATTAATGATTGCAAACACAATGTATCTTCTATGTGTACTTGTCTGCGATTTTCATATGTTAAAAGCTTTCATCCTCCTACTTTTCTCTTTTATTACAAGTGTTATTTTGGATATATCACCAGCATCTGTTAAAAATATGATAAGATTATTACCAAAAAATGAGTATAATGAATCTAAGTTAAAGTTTACAGAAGTTTGAAATATTAACTGTATTTTTCATATACCATTTATAAAAGAATCAAGTTTTCTTTTTTACATGCCTTATTATTATTTTTTGCAAGTTTTTCATTTCTTCAAAAATTTTAATTCAGAAAGTATTCCAAGATTTTAGGGAATATGTGGTAGAAATATCTATTAATCTTTCTGGCAATTGAACCTCCAAAAATTAATTCATTTTGAAAGCATGTTGGATTTTTAAAATTATGAAACAACAACAAAAAATAAATTTAGTTTAGAAAATAACTTTTTTTTTGTGAAGTTATTCAAATTTTATGTTAATTCCTCATTTTACTTCTTTAATGACTGTAAATAAAAAGGCGGAATGTTAAAAAAAAATAGTAAGCGGGCATAGACTGTTAGGGGGAACTATTATTGCAATATTTCCAAGTGTACAATCAACCCTCATGTAGGCCCACCAGCGGCCGAGCAGTAAAGACGCTGAACACTGGTAGTTCGGTCCGAGGTTCGAATCCCGCGAACAGGCTGGCTGCATGGACGTTTTCGTGGTTTTCCCCATGTGTAACGTGTATACGAGCCAGTTTCGCTTAGAAAGTCCTCCACGAAGGCGTCCCTCCCTTTAGGCAGATAGCCCTTGTGTGCTTTGCCATAATTGAATAACCCAACCCTCATGTGTAATGAGATAACCAAATGTAAAAAAGACTCCCTTAATGAATGATGTTTTGCAGAAGTCAACTGGACAATTGTTGAATGCGACTTCGAGAGCCTTGAGCAAGTACTTTTCAAACCAGTAGTTAACGAGATTGCGTCTCTGGCCAGTTTTGCGGAACTAGAGGTGGATAGCAATAACATTGATGAGTTAATGGAAGAACATACCCATGAGCTGATCACCAGAGAGCTTATGGAGCAGCATTCTGGGTCACAACAAATTGTGGAGGAGATTTCATTAAGGGAGGAGGGCAAACTTGAGGAGAGACTGTTAAAAACAGCCTCAACAGAAGAACAACCTTCCAGTAAAATAAGAGAGATGCTGAAAGCATGGCAAACTTGCATCATATGTTGAGAAGTGTGACCATAATAAGGCATATCTATATATGCCAAAAAATTTGTTTAATGATATTGCTGTGTCTCGCTTTTGCCAAATCTTGAAGCATAGGCCCCCCCAAAAAAGTCTTTAGACAACTTATAAAAAAAGGATGTATTATAAATAATAAATTATATTATTATAAATTTGTTTGAGTATTTTTGGAATGGAACAAATTTATGTATGGAAAAAAATTGTTTCACTTAATGAGTATTTCTCATTCTGAGTAAAATTCAGGAAACAATTATGCTTGTTAAGCAAAGTTTAAAACTGAAAAATTTAAATAATAAATTAATAATAGCATTCAAAATGCAGGAATAAACTCCAAAACAATAAAAATTTAACTTTAATATGTACAAACTGTAAAGAAAATATTTTGTGGTTACTAATAAAGTAAAAATTTTTGAATGATTGAAGTATTTTTATAGTATGCTTCAACATCTCTCTCCAACAATTTCCAAATTATATACTTTAATATCACCATTATCCTTATAATATTATAAAACAAAAGTGTTTTAAAATTACAGGTTGTAACTGTTAGGGGGAAAAAATGTCTTATCCTCATTTCCATTGAAAACTGTAAATATTTTCAGCAAAGGCATAAAATAAGAAATAAGAGAAGGTGGAAATATCTGGATGTGAATATTTATAAACCTTTAAAAAAAAAATTCTACTGCTTCTCTTATTTTTGCTGTTATGACTAACGCATGTTGTAAAAAAAATGAGACTGCTATAAATTTCATATGGCTGTTTTTATATTTTATATAATATATAGCTTTAAAAAAAGTTAAGTTAAAAAAATTTTTTTGCAGTTAAAATGCTTTTTAAAAAATTTCTATTATGTAAAGTGTTCAGAAAATTACAACTGTAGAGAAATAGTTGATTTGATATTACACATTTAACAAAATTGCCAGCAAATAGCCATTGATGTAAAATTATGATTCAGTTAACTTTAAAAGTTTTTAGTGCACAGTTAAAAGCAAATAGTTCATATTTATAAAATGGTTTTGAAATCCGATCAATAAGATGTTCCAAGTCAGGAGATTTCTTGAAACAAAGCTGGCGAGTTTTCCGCATTTTAGATATTAAAGACTCATTGGTAATGGATGCTGAATTTTAAATGAAGATCAGAATTTTGAATATCATTTCCATTAACACAATTATGCATTATGCAATTTCTAATGGTACCTATTTTTACGAAAATTGCCGAGACCCCTTTTGTGTTTACTTATAAAAAGACTACAGTAGTTAATAGTTTTAAATAAAAATAACTTAATTTAATTTTCCGTTTTTTAATAACTTAATTTAATTAAAAATAACAAATTTTAATGTGCGCAATTTAATAGCATAATACACTCACTTCCAAAAGCTAAGCACGAAGATGTAAAATGCAAAAAAATCAACAAATACTGCTTTTGTTGACACAAAATTCGGCAGGAAAGTAGCATATATATTTATGCATAAAACAAAACTAATAATTATATACAGAAATGAAAACAATATTAAATTTTTGTAAGTTATCAGATAATGCCATTCTGGAGACTTAAACAGAATTATGTATAAAGTGAAAATAAACAGCATAAAATGAAAAAAAGGACATTAATAGGGTATGTGATCCCCCCTCATCTGTATACAAAGTTTACACCTTGTGACCATGCTTTCAATTAGGTGGTCAACCACCGCAGAATTAAGCAATGGCCATTCTTCTTGTAGAGCAGTTTCCAGCTCAATAAGAGTGGCTGGAGTTGGGAAACATGAAGATACAGCAAGGCCGAGAGCATCCCAAAGATTTTCAATGGCATTAAGGTTGGGCAAATATGCTGGCCACGCCATACGCGCAATCCCTTCATTCTCCAGGTAGTCATCGACGATGTCAGCTCTATGGGGACGTGCGTTATCGTCCATTAAAACAAAAGTAGGGCCAACTGCTGCAACGTACAATCTCACAATGGGTTCTAGGACTTCATCTCGATACCGGACAGCCGTCAGAGAAGCCCGTTTAAAGATATGCAGAGCGATGCGGTATCCTAATGAAATTCCTGCCCACACCATAATGCTTCCGCCTCAGAATGCATGGTGTTCGGTGATGTTTTAGGACTGAGTGTGTGTTCGTTGTTCACGCCATATCCTTATACGCTTGTCATCTGGTTCCAGAGCAAATCTTTACTCATCAGTAAACATGACATTGCCCCAGTCAGACACATTCAAATTGACATGTTCCCGGCATCACTGTAATTGTGCCCTTCTTGATTGGACAGATAGAGGAACACAAACTGGAGGTTCCCCAGGCATACAATCCACTCATACGTAATCTTTGGCATACAGTAGCTGCAGATATCGCCTTACCAATGGACACTGTAACCATAGATGTCACATGTGTGGAGGTCGCTCTGTGATTCCGCTTGACTACAATAGCAAAATATCAATCTTCCGTGGGGGTTGTAACCGTTGGGCGACCATTTACGGGACTTCAGACAACTGTCTGTGTGGTTTGAAATTGTTTCCATAAACGTGAAATTACAGAATGATGAACACTGAAGAAAAGAGCAACATCTGTGATCGACTGTCCTGCTTCATTGTGCCCCACAGCACTCCAGCACTCAGAATCTTCCATTCGTCTTCTGGAAGTCATAGAAACATGTATGTCTTGAAAATAAATTGTACGAAAGTTTTAAACACCTTCTATCAGCAATTACAGTCAACTTCTGTAAACCTTCATAAAGCTGTCTTCTTATAAAACTGCCTTTTTTGCATATTTCTTGACATGAAAGCACGATTGGCTGTTACTTAACATATTTGCATACTTCCATCTACCTCTGCAGCGAATTGCATCCTCTTCACTTCTGATTGGTTTCCGAAAATTATCATTTTCCTCTCCGTGCTTAACTTTTGGAAGTGAGTGTATATTAAGGTAAAACTGTATTACTCTGATGTGGAGAACATTGAATTAGAAGTATTTAGTCATTAAATTATGTTTCAATAAAAAAGATTGTAGAGACATTAGTTTGTTTAGAAGCAGGAGTCGTGAAAAATGAGCAACGCCTTGCCCGGGAATCAAACCACGAACCTCTTGGTTACGTGTCAAGCATGCTGACCACTACACCACGAAGGCATGAGAAGAAGGGGGAAGAAATACCTTATAATACTCCCCCTTTTAAAGGGCGACTGGAGTTTTGGGGACCCAGTTGCCAAATCGTGGTGGTGAAGAATCATCGTCCATCACCTTTTTAGTTCAGGTGCCATTTTAGAATCATTAGGTATTTTTTGAAGCAGGAAGCTGAAGAAATGAGCAATGCCTTCGCCGGAAATCGAACCACTGGCCTCTTGGTTACGCGTCGAGCTTGCTGACCACTACACCACAGAGGCATGCGAAGAAGGCGGGAGAAATGCCTTATAAGATAACAGAGGAAAACTGGTATGTATTAAGCACATTAAAATAGTAGGAGATACATCCAGAGTAGGTTATGCAGAAGTATTTGAAATAATACACCTATTTTTTATTGTCAAACTATATTATTTTTATGTATATATTTAAAAACTCTAATTTCACTAAAATATCTTTGATTTGATTTCTAAGGCAAATCTCTGGAGCTATTGTCAAAGTTTCTAACACTGAAGAAGGCTCAAAAGATCGGACTGTTACCATAACAGGCAGTCCTGCAGCTGTTAATTGTGCTCAGTATCTTATTAATGCAAGGTAATTTAAGATATTTTGCATTGCTGTTGTGTGTATTATAGACCTAACTTGATATCAATTTATTTTGGCAATTTCTATTAGTTAATCTGTTTTTTCAGGCTATACAATCAAAATATCAGTAAACTATGAATCTCTTTGTGTGTGCAGAGTACTTATATGAATGCATGAGTGTATGATAAAGTTGAAGCATAAAATATTTGTAACTGTGGTTACCAAATCGTATGCCCAAGATATTAGATTGTGTTAACTATGAATTTGAATCTAACAAACTTTAACTGATATCGTGGACCAAAAAACTAGATTTTGTGTTAAAGAAGTATCTACACTATTTAGCAAGCAACTAGATTGCGTGTTATAGGAGTATTTATATCATGTTTGATGGCATTGCAAGGTTTCATTGCCTAACAAAGAAGTTGTGCTTACACCCTTGTGATAGAATATTTGGGCAGTTTTTAATTGCTGATAGGGTTTTTATTTTGAAAATCAATTTACATATGTTATTTTTTATTATATCACACATATGAAGCAATAGTTAACTGTATGAGTAGAAACTGCTTTTTAATAAATAAGTTGGTACTTTATATTTGGTTTAATATCTCGTAATAAATCATATCATCTCATAAGTTTGTTCTGTATTTTCCTCGATGTTCTAAAAGTTACTTATCTCTGAAATGTTTTAGTACACAGTTAAAAGCAAGTAGCATATACTTAATGAAATAGTTTTGAAGATGAATAGTAACTAATTGTGTTAATACTTAAAATCTGTATTTGCTTTATCATCTTGTAATAAATTCTCTTCTGTATTTTCATTGATGTTCTAAAAACTTTTTAATTACTAGTTTATCTTCATTTTTAGCATTGAAAGACACAAGAGTTTAGACCCTAAACCAACACCAGCATCACCAGCTACAGTGAGTTTTGCACCTTCTTTAGCTGCAGCTCCCCTTAGCCCTTTGGCAGCAGCTTCTCTTGGCCAATTAGTGAAAACCACACCATCGCCTCTTTCTTTAGGCCTTGCACCAGCGTTTTTGCGGGGATCTGCAGCAGCTTTATTTGCTGCTAATTTCAAGCAATTTCAAGCTAAGAACCTTTCTTATAAACTGAGAGCTTCAACAGCAACAACTGGAGGCCTCAAGAAGGATGACAGAAACAAGTTTTCCCCTTACTAGAAAATAATATTAAGTAGTATTGAACTGTGTGCCAAAAACAGTTCCTGCTCTTAAACATGTTAACAGGGTTGCCACATATGCTCACAGCATTGATATTTGTGGCTGTTCACTAATTCAAAGTTTGAGAACTCATATGTACTTAATATTTTGTCTGAATTTTATCGAACAGGTGACCAAAAAATAATGATAGTAATAAGCCTATATTTAAGAAATTTTTAATTTCAATATCTTTTTCTGATGTGAATGAACTTGAAATATGGAATGTTGACATTCTTGTGTGTAATAAGCAAACAGTTGCATAAAATGCCCGATAAAGAGTGAGTTTGGATGCAATCAACTCTTCAGTTTCAATAAGGACTGACATAAAAGCATTGGTTTTTTAATCCCTTCCACCTGACTGCAGAATTTTTGCATCAGTGTCTGCAGTCCTTATTAGGAAGTGAATCATCTTCTGTTAACACTTTAATGTATTAATTGTCTTGTATATCCTAGTCAAAAAAGTGTTTATTGCACTTTTATATCATTCTGCACTTGTTCTCTTATTCATCATGGTGATATTGGTATATGCAAGATTTTATTCATTCAGTGTGCAATTATGTGTGTTACTTATTCTCCTTCACCCTATTTTTGTAGGGTATTATAGTAATGAATTTCAATCTGTTCTCAAACTCTCACTTTTTTTTAAAAAAGCACTGAAATGCATTAGCTGCTTTTTCATGAACGAAAATATTCTTTCTTAAATGTTTAGAAAATGTGTGATTACTTATAATTTTAAAGCTGAAAATGTTTTCAAAATATTCATTCATTGCTTAGTCTTATTAGTAACTATTATTAGTTTTCCTTTCATGACTTAATGAACGATTGTATTTTTCCCAAATTGTGATTTTGTTTTGTATCAAGTAGCATAGTTCGTTGTAGTTTTTTTAAATTATATGGCTCCAATTCACATATCATTCACCTCTTAAATCAGACCAAATTTTGCTATTATCAACTTTTGCTATCTTATCAACTGAATGTTACTAATCATCTAGTCCAAAGACATGAGTTGTCCCGTGGACTAGTATACTTGGAGAATTTTCTATGTTTGTTGTTGGCTGCATATCAGACAATATTTTGTGTAGATTTTGAAAACTCTTGAAGTATTTTCCTATTTAATCCACTTTAAGATGCTAACAAAAAGTAGAGCTAGATATTTTCTGCTCAAATACATTGTGATGTTTTCTGGGTATTAAACAATTTTGAAGGGGTCCTTTACCGAAAATGTAGCTGTTGCTTTTTTTTTTTTTTTTTGTCTTTATGGAAGATTAATAAATTCTTAATTTTACCACTTGTTAGATTAACTCATGTTAGTCAATGGCAGTATCTTGAGGAAGTGTACAGAAATTTCGTAAAATAAAAGGCTATCAAGTTTAATTTTATATTTATGAAATAAATTTGGATAATTTTGAGGATCTATTATAAATTTTAAAATTTAAATTTACTTATTTTAACTTATAGTTAATTTCAACATGCGTTCATTTATAAAAGAAAAATACTAGTCCTGTCACTGCCCTTGGCAAAAATGAGCTCTCTTTCTCTTTAAATGTTACTCTTTTGAATTGTTGTAATGAAATGTAAATTTCAGGCAATTGGTCTTAGAGTATGATAAATCTTTTTTTATAAAGATGTGATTATCAAAAATGTTAAATATTGTATGTGTCATTCATGTACTAGGATATGTGATATTCAAATATATGCATCAAAATTTTAAACCTTCAATTAAAATATGCTATTTTTGCATTTGCTGGAAATTTTTAATAGCACTTATTTATCTTTAGATAGCCTTCTGTAGATATAGGTAGTGTGTGTGTGTTAATATATGTGTAAACATATGCACAAACTAAGTAGTTTCTCCTCAGCTTTTAAGGTCCCATTATAAGCATTTTCCTAGAATACAAGAGAGGGCTAAATGATTGAAAACACATGTAAATTAGGTTTAGTATATAATATTGAGTAGAAATAAAGGATAACTAATCCTTGGGCAGTATGAGTTAAAAAAAACTTTATTACTTTGTTTTCTGAAGTTTCATGTAACAATGTAAATTATATAAGCATTTTTAGCGGCTTATAAAAAATTGTATGGAATTCTTTTGGAGCTTTTTACTTGACATTTTAATGTTACATTAACCTTCAGATATTTTTCTTCAAAATCCTTGTAATATATATTAGTAACAGCAGTTTTAAAAGAGTGAATAAATTTGTGGATGGAAATGCATCCTCATCTGCACCATTTAAACAGCTCTCCAGTCATAAATACCATTGCATCTACATTGTTCATGTTCATAAATTATTTCTTTTCAAGCTATATTTTATATTTTTAACTTCAATAGCAAGCATTTTATTTCTCTTTTAATCAGGTATTGTTTAATATTTCTTTCTAAAGATTAGCACTGTGATGTAAAAATGAAATTTCATTTTGGTAGCTGTATTATTTATAAACTTTATAGTAAAATTTAGTAATCATGCTATCATTACTAAAATTTCTTTGGAACAAATTGTTTTATATTTTATGCAGTTTCCCTCAATGCAAATAAAATCAGTAGCTGCCAACTTTTCTGGTTTTTCATCACATCTTTCGGTCTCACTGAATCTCCAGGTTTTTAATTTAAGCCTTTACCAAGAAAAATGTTTCCCTGCAATAAATTAAATTTATTGAATTAATGAAGCTTAAATAGGGCAAATTTCATTCCTCCACCTCTAGTGATTTTTTTTTTTTTTTTCAGAATAACTTTTCCTATTAAATTTTATTTAATCTGAATTGTGTTTTTTCTTAATACATCTCTGTTACTAAATTTCATTAGATCTGATTTGTTTTAATCTACTGTCCACATCTGTAGACATTAATATAAAGATTTAAGCAGAGTTTAATCATTTAATATTAGTATTTTATTTTGTTTAATTCAGTATTTGGTACATTAATAAGTTAACCCACTCAAATAGTATGGGCATTAATTATTAATTTTTTGTCATATTTAAAAATACTTTAATAAATTAAAGCCTTTATTCACTACTGATGATTTTCATGTTATAAAAGTGTAAGAAAAATTTAAAATTAAATGAGCCAAAGAACGCAAAATTTAGAATATCCAATTAAATGCTAATATACTTTACATCAGAGTTGAATTACAAATAGTTCAATAACCTGAACCATGCATTATAAAGTGAAATAAAGTCAGTTTGGAGTGCCTTCGAAATAGCATTGCCACATTGAAAATTTATTGCATGAAACAAAATGAGAACCATGCTTGTTTAAAATGTTCAAAATTGTGTACTGCTTTCGATGAAAAATTATTTGTTTGGTACTGATTCTATGACTTGAAGAAAAATTACTTTCAATTTTTGTATGTAGAAAGTTGTAAATATTTGTTTTTGTTCAAAACTGAATTTATTAGTCTTAATTTTGTCTGATATGTATAGCCAGTACATAAAATTTGCTTATCCCACAAGATAATATTCTATGTAAATATTTACAATTGTGAAAATTGTATTAAACTTCTGTTTCTCAAATTATAAAAAATGTTTTGTACAATGATTTTTACAATAGGTAGTTTTGTGATGTACAATTTTGCATTCTAAACTGCTCAATTTTGTATAAATCTAAGCTAATATCCAAGATTAACTTTTTACAGTATTAGTTACTGCTTATGCTTTGATGTTGCATCATTTTCCTCACATAATTAATTGGAAAGGGAGGATTGTGCAGCTCATAAAGCAATAATATTGGCATTAAATAAATCAATATACACTTTTGGGAAATTTTGTTTTTTGGAATGCCATGAAAAGTATTGCTTTTAGTTATATTTTCATAGGTATTGTAGAATATTTGTCTTATTGTTGTAATGTACATGTAAGCGTAATCAGTAATTTTCTATTGTATTGTGCTTAAAAAGGGGTGTGGTGACTGTGAATCATGAACTGAAAACATCTGCTTAGTGTTAATTAATCAGGCTATTTCGTAAATCTGCCTAATACAATTAACTTGATACTCTGTAACTAGAGAAAGAGATGCAGTATGTGTTAAATTAAGCATCTTTATTAATTTATTTTATGCAACAGCCACCCGTTTGGTTAATTTGTTATGTTTGGTAATAGAAATATTTAATATGATAGTTAATTTTGCTGTGCATATAATAACTCCACATTATATCACATATACTGAAATAGGATGTTGTATAGGATGAGCAAGCTTTGAACATATGTTGGAAGTTGCATTTTCTGTGTGTTCTGATATTAAAATATTTCATTGTTTAGTGAATGGTGATTCTAAAGTTCAAGTTTTTTCCATTGCATTAATTAATCATTAATTAATTGTTTTAATATAAACATAATATGCCTGTGTTGCAGACCTTTTTAAAATGCAGGGTATATTGAATTTATCTTTTGTTGTTTGAGTAAATGTGTATCTAGAATCATTATGCTATTCTGTAAGATAAATTATCAGTACAGTCTAGACACACTTGCGTTAATATTTAATTTAAGTGATAAACATAATAGTAACTAAACATAAAATTACTTTGCTATTAAAATAAGATGTATTATAAGCTGGCTCCTCCTTGCCTAATATTTTATGGACTTCATGAATAACGAGCAAAAATAAATATTTTGGTCATGTAAATATTAGAGGGTTAATTGTGTTCCTATTCTGTTAGTTACATTTCACTGTTGCAATCTAGCACATTGTTTAAATTTCTGAATGTCTTTCTAATGGTTTTCATGTTGATTTAATCTTCCACCATTTTATCGGATTACTTAGTATGCCAAAATATTTTGGTTTTATTGTATTTGCCTGCTTCATGTGGTCTTGATTTTTCTTCCATCCTGTCTTGCTTTACAAGAGCATGGCAGTCAACATAAGTTGGGAGTTCCTTTCCTCAATGAGCTAATTGCTTTTGTAACATTTGTACATTGATGTAATATGTCTGTTGTGTATGACTGTTGTAATACTTTGCTTTTAATGTAATTGCTGTGGTATAGATTAAGACAAGATTAAAAAAGAACAGTAAGGATAAACTGATTGTGTTGTAACTAGAAGAGGAAATCTGGTGTAAAATTTTCTAGCTAATTGTAGCTAATTCTCCTCCGTTTTAAGTTTTCATATATGCTAACCTTTGAAGGGTTTGTTGGGATAATAGGATATTGTAGTCTTAGTGGTTTGGCCATTATTTGGTTGTTTGTCTAACAAGCCAAGGCAGCTGTTAGAGTCATTAAATAAATTAATAATATTTTTTTGGCTCTATTTCTCTGTATTTCTGCAAAGCAGTCACATGGTTTCTGAATGCAGTTACAGTTTTTTATTCTTCAAATCATATATTTTAGGAAGCTTGAAGTATTGATCTAAAGAGTTTTCAACTGTAAAATAAGAAATTCCACGTCCACATGAAACAGAATTTGAAATTTTGAATCAGAGAGTAAGATTAATAGAAAATTCAAATGGTTAGTCATTAAGGGAAGGAAATATTATCAAATATAACTGGTAGATATGCTGGAGGTTCTGTTAAAAACTCCTTAGTGTTTTAAAATGTCCATTTCATGAGTTAGTTAACTTTCTTTTAAAATCTTAATATTTCTTTTAAATTCCCTCATTTTAAGAAGCTGAAGAGAAAATATTTAATTTAAGTGATATAATGTGGCTTTTAAATATATATATGCGTATTTTTTCTTCATCATTTTTCATTCATAATTCTTCAAATTATCATTGTTATACATTTCTGTATTTGATTCCATTCCTGTCATCTGACATTTTGTTTGTAAATTTGGCTTTCAGCCAAATTGTCAAGTTCAGTATTATATCCATGGAAATATTATCATAGATTTGCAAATTTTGCTTTAAAGTGTTTTAAGAGATCTTAAAAATGTTAATAGTCATTGTACTATCTGTGAGAGAATTATGTGTAATAAACATAAATTCGCAGTTCATGAACACATATTCATTATGATCCCTTCATAGTTCTATATTACTGAGCTTTTATATAAGCCATTTTTTTTAGTCAATGAATGTACAATTTTAATTATTTTGATCAGTTGTGAAGTCAGAATATTTTTGTTGTGTAAATGTCACTTTTTCTTTATTACATGTTAAAAACATTTCATTACTATCTTGTTAGTTTTTAGTTGAATGTTAGACTTGTGAATAGTTATTATTGAAAAGTATGCAAAGCAGTCATAAAATTTTAAATGATAATTTTACTGTATGCTCTCAAATGCATTCTGTTAGTTTAATACCAATTAACTGAAATCTGTTGTTAAATGTAACATATCCAGTTAATATAAGTTTTCAAATGCTTTTATATTTTATACTTTTGACAATAAAAGTATTCATATTAGAATTCTATGCAATTTTAAAGTGGAAGTAAAGGATAAGGATTAGTTAATTACAATGGTTCCCATATTCATCATTTAAGACTTTTTTTAATTAAATTAATATGCGAGCCAGTTTTTGTTACCTAAGAAAATATATTAAAAATCTGATTTTTCTATCTGTGTACCTTTTATTAAAAATATCGTAATATCTCAAGATCTGTCAATGTTTCGGATTTAGGTAATGTATGGTGTATGTGCGAGTTTTGGAAACAGCAGGAAGAAATTGCTATAACTTTTAAGCACTCAAATATTGTGCATGATGAATGCATGCTTAAAATAATATTTTGAATGTCAAGGTACCTGCATCTATTTTTGAAAGGGAACTTTGCATAGACTTGTATTTTAATTTCTTAGAAAAGTTACGTTTAAATAGACATTTATGTGACATATAATCAGTTTTAATTAAATTTCCATTCTCAAGTTGTGTGCGACTACTCAGTAATTTTTGTCGGCAGCAAGTATTACAATTAATTTCTCTCGATGTTTTATTGAGCTTAGAAGTTGGTGATACGGGAATGTGAAAAACTGAAATTTAAACAGTATTGTTTGAAAAAAATAAGTCTTATAAACTTAATTTTCTTAATAAATGCTTTTGTAATGAAATATATATCTTTATGGTTGATTTTGACTTTTGGATGCACTAATGTAAAGAATTATCTTGTCAGTGAGTAGAAGCATTTATCCTTTACTTCAGATAATTCTGGCATAAAATATTTTTAAAAGTAAATTTAATAGGTATTCAGATTTATTTTAAATTTGAAATAGATCTTTGTTTAACGTGAATAGTGTATAAATTTTGATTTCTTGAATTTGCATACTTTTAACAACCAAGCTTCCACAATCAGTTGTTTTTAGAAAATAGAGATTTATAATGTTGATGTGAAATATGCTGTGTGTGGTTTTTTTTTTTTTTTTTTTTTTAAACATGCTACCTTGTCAAAACTTCAGAATTTGTTTGTATCAGTAATATATTTGTTTAGCTGTTTGTTATAAGAAAATTGTTAGAATTATATTCATATTGTAAATTTGGAAGTGACTACCTTTATAGAAATCTGCTTAAATGTTACTCTGAATACCATTTCATAAAATTTTTCTTCTGGATTTCTTTCCAGTAGTTTATTGCTTCATGTTATTATTTATTATGAATTAGTTAAGTGTAGTAAAAATTTTTAAACTGTGAAAGTGCGCTCTAAGTGCTTTGGTACTACAGAAGTTAATCGCAATTTTTTTCTTCATTAAATAACATGTATTCAAATTTGATACTCATTTTTTGAGTTATGAATCCAAGATTTGGTGCACTTTGTCTGCTGGAAATGTTAGTCCTTTAGCAGTGGATGGTATCCTCTGAGGTTACACTGAATACTGATTATATGATGCTCAAATAAATAGCTGCCTGAATTGGAAAGTAATTAGCATGACATCACTTATAATTTGATGGTATCTGATTATATTAATTCAGCCTAATTACAGGCAGCCTTTTTTTGTGTGTGTTTGTTTAACGATATATTAATAATAAAGAGTTTAACTAATCAAAAACATGTTTAGTTAAATGGTAGCCAACCTGAAGGAAATGGGAGGAAACGCTCAAGTTCTCTTTGTTAATCTTTGTAAAGTACTTTACAGATCTTCAGTATTTTGATTCAGTATGGTCCAAAACACAGTAAAAATGAATTAAACATTTGATTATAGAGTTTAAGAACTGATAGTATGTAGCACTAAAAGGAATTTTCACCCAAATTCTAAAGCATTGCATGCTTCATATACATAAAAATGCAATTTCCTGCCTTTTTGCTTGAAATAAGTGAAATTGTAAATTCAGATATTTATTATGCAGTAGTGGAGTTCACTTAATTTGATCCGTATTTGTTCTTTCAGTTTCTTAAGTAATAGGGTGTGTTAAGAGCTACTTTTTAATGCATTTTTGTAATATAAGCAAAATAAAGCACTTCAGAATTAAAGAAATTTGTATATTATGCCTTGTTGTGAAGAATTAGACTTATTAAACTTTTATACTGTGTTGTGAGTAAAATAAACTGTTACTGATAATAATTAGAATGTAAATCTATAAAGGTGGTCATTTTACTGTATTTTTTGTGGAATTCATATTTTTAGATTTGTTATTGTTTATGTGGTAGATATTTTCATTTATTTACCAGTGATCTTAGGGCAGCTTTTGTCAATGGTTGTGCCACAAAATTTTTTTATTGGCCTTATTCAGTTTATTAATAAAGAGTAATTTTGAATATTAAAATTTCTTTTGAGTAATATGATATATTCCTGAGTGGATACTTATTAAGATTACATCCATCAGTTTCATGATGTATATGTAATATCTTTTTATGAAATGCACTAATGTAAAGTGGACATGTAATTTTCAATTGAAAGTATATAATGTGAAACTGTTTTTGGTTTAGATGGGATAGCAGCTACATGCATAAGTTTGAACTATTTTATTATTTAAATGATTAGTGAAAATAAGATTTTGATTGGGAAATATTTCTCCTAAAATCTCCAGAAATTTGTTTCTTCCGAGTTGCATGCTTGCATGTGCATAACTTTAAGAAAAATCCTGAATAATACCATAAATATATGAAGTGGAATATTGTCATTTCTGTTATGAAAATAAGTATAATAATGGTTTATTTCTAAAGTCTGAGTAGGCAAAATGTTAAAACTAAATGCTATTAGAAATTTTTATACCATGTATTACTATCATGCTTATATGACATAAAATATGTGGTTGCTGTCCATATTGAAATTTGGCATTGGTATTGTTGAGCTATTTGCCATTAAGTTCAGTTGATTTTATATTTATTTTGCTACTTGAATCCCTACTGAAAAATGTAACAAACTAATGTTTATGGAAGGAAGCATTTAAAAATATAAATTATTTCATTAAACTAATACCTAGTTGGAAAGAATACCAGTGCAATATGAAAAAAAGAATTTAGTTAATTTATCTCCTTATAAATTTATTTTTAAAATACAAATATGAGTTAATGATTCTCACTAAGTGTTTTAGGTTTAATTAGGAAAATAATGGCACTCGTGGTTGCATTACTTTTTTAGCAAAATGTAGAATACTTTATATTTGGATGTGTTATAAAAGTATTTTATAGTTGTGATTGTGAAAATTAAATTGTGTGCCAAAAATGTTGACAACTGCTGGCTAGAGATGTATTTGTTTATTGTTTTAGAATCTATCTTCGAGCTAAAATAACCAAAGCATGATCATTGATTTTGTTCCATGTGTATACCAGATGTCTTATTTTTTATCTTAATCCAGGTATTTAATGTTTTGTGTCGATATTTTTCCATTAGGATATGGAAAATGTTATTTTGTTGCATATTTATTGTTTGTTTCAAATATTAGGGGCATTTTATTTCTTATTTGTTATAGTTTATGCATAAATTCTTATTTGTAATAAATTTTATTGCATAATTTAGTTTATTGTTACATTGAAGACTTTTTTTGTTGTTTATTTGTTCAGTTTTCCAACATTTAGTGAGGCGTCAACAGATTACTCCACTTGTTAGAATATTTTTACATAACCTCTGTGTGATGATATGCATTATGTGTACCAAAAAGTGTTAATACTTAAAGCTCTGTGCACAAGTCTGCTTACATTTAGCTTACAATTATGAAAACAATGGTATTAAAAAAATTAATCTGTCTGTTGGAAATTGATTTTAGAATGATATGCAAGCATCATAATGTATGTATATTAGTAGGCAAAAATATCTATTTTTATATAAATATTTATATATGTATTAAGAAGAATAGCAAAATTATGTAAGGTTACAAGAGTTGTTGAACTAAATACCTTCAGCACCTTTGAGCAAGATGAAAGTTGTTTCACCGTCCAACATTTGGCATTTGTATTTAATAACTTTTTTTAATATGTAGATCAGTTTATTATTCTGATTAAAGTATTCCAGCAGAAAAAAGATTTAAAGAAATTATCTTTATAAAAATATGTGTTGGGAAAGATCATTTGCAGTAATTAAATAACTGATAAAAATATGAAATTTTGTATGTCAACATTGATTTCTAATTATTCCATATGTAAAATCTGAGGACCATACTTAGAGAAAATTTTGGTGAAAATATAATTCAAATGCTAAGACTGTGATTTTAAATTATCACCATATAGAATGTACATTTTTAGCACTAGCAAGCTTGAAGCAGATAGAACATTGTCTGTTTTAAGCATAATGTCATAATTTTATTTAGAAATTTTTATCTCGCAATGTAATATTCTAACCTTTCGATGGTTATCAATAAGCTGGACTTGCATTACAAATTTACAACTTATACATTTGGGAAGAAAGAATTGCTTAATCTAATAACTGCCCAAATGTTAAGTATTATTTTTAAACAGTGACATTATTTTGGCTAGGATGACTTGAATTGTTTCATTTGTAATATGTTTCCTTAATTTGACTCTTTCTCGGGGAATGCATTAATTAAAGAAAAATATTTTTACAGCATTTTATACCCATAGAAAATGCAAACGTATTTCCAATTGTCCACTTTTTCTGGGTTAAAATGAAATCTAAATCTAGTTTTTAAGAAAATTCTGAATATATTATTTTTTCAGTGAGAAAACTTGATAAATTGGGAAACAAAATACTGAACATAACACTAAAACAAAAAAAAAATCAAAATTATTTAATGGTATATACATGTGTAATTCTTATGGCTAATTGAAACTAAATCATAAACTCTCTAAAATTTGCCTTTAGTCCAGATGTTGTGCTCATTGTACAAGTACTCGTAGAAGTTTTTTGTATAAAATTCTAGGATATGTCTTACCAAAGTACTTATATTTATGTGTCATTTCATTTCACTGTATACTTATGTTTGTATTATGTGTTTCTATTTACAATACAGTTTTGTTTGTCATGGAGAATTCAAATGGTGAAATTGTTGCCTGTGAATTTTTAAAATTAACTGAAATTCAGCTAATCTGAAAGTGCAGAAACTTGTTAGAATTAACTTTTTTAAGCCTGTTTGATATCAGACCTTTTTTCTCCCTTCCATCGTTGCTTTAAATCTCAGAAATAAAGCAGTTAGTTATTTAGGTTTAAAATAATGTTGAAATGAAAAAATTTCTACTTTGAATTAAATTGGTTCTACTAAAGAATGTGAATTTAATCGACAATAAATACTAGTATATCACTTATATTATTGTTTGTTAATTGCTTGTTTTAATGTCATAATTTTGAAAATGGTGCTGAATATTTTTGCACCTTGAAAATTTTGAAGGTAACGGCCTCGCTCAAAATTTAGAGTTTGTCTGTAAAATCTGTCAGATACTCAGTTTAGTCAAATTTTAATTTTATAATCATTCTTGGACTAGATTAATTGAGTGTTTTTGTTCATTATCTTGCTTGAAATGTCTAGAACTCCAAGAGCCATCATTTCTTTAGACTAAACAGTAAATTTATACTTTAAGGCTTGAAGATATCCATTTTTGTCCATAGGTATTACTAAAAGCTAATTACCTAGTCTCGAATCCTGTAAATCTCTTCAAGCTATTAGTTTATACTTCCATAAGCTCCATAATTTACGATTCTTACACTGTGGAGGGAGGAATTCTCTTTTTCTTTTCCAGTCTTCTACCTTAATAGTTCAAGTTTGCTATCTTCTGTCATAAATGAATCTTTTCTTTTGCTTCTGCCTTTCAGTCCCTTTGTTTGATTTCTCCTACCTTTTTTTTTGTGTGTGTGTGTGTGTTTTGTTTGTTTGTTTGTTTGTTTGTTAAGTGCTACAAATTTAACCTTCATAATCTAGAACATTTACAATGCCCTTTGCTGAACGGCACTTAAAAATTTGGTTCATTCTGCACCTAAGTTAATTTTTCTTTCTTGTGGGAAATAGTTTTTAGGTAGATTTTTCCTAGTATATTATAATAATTTTTTTATTTGTACCCTGCTACTGATAATTTTATAACAGATTTGAAAAAGCTTTTCCATTCATGGTAATTTTACGTGCCTGAATGCTTACTATAGTCACATTAAAGAATGTGGCTCATTTCAATAATCTATAGTTTTAAAATGGAGTTTTAACTTAATGCCTCACTTAGTTATTAACTCAATTTGAATTTAGTCTATAATATATTTTCAAGAAAGGAATCATGAATAATATTTTAAAATATA
>KK122334.1:441746-454551 GCA_000611955.2 Stegodyphus mimosarum
TACGAAATGGTTCAGCCATTTATGCTGGCGTTTCCAAGTTCGTATATGGTTGAAGCCGGTTTCAGTCACGTTAATTCAATTTTAACTAAAAACAGAAATAAATTAAATGTGGAGCTTCGAGGGGATTTACGGTTAAAATTGACTAATTTCGAACCCAATATAGCGAACCTTGCCAAGAAACACCAGGCACACTCATCTCATTAAGAAGTAAAAATTCTGTAGCTACTTTACTTACTGTTTCTGATTTATTAAATATTTAGACTAATATATAGTTTTATTTTAATTACCTGAAAATTACCTTTGTGGGGGTCTATGGCGATTTCGAAAAATTATATAGGGGGCGATGATGAAAAAAGTTTGGCGAGCCCTGATCTAGACGGTTACTGGATAAAAAATTAAGCAATTCAAAACAATAAGCACAGTCCTTAGCTTTTCTACTTAATGTGATTGATTTAAATATATGTGTATTAAAATCATGAGATGTCTGATTAGAAATATTCAATATTTTTACGAAATTACACGAGCTGGACTCATTAAAGTACTTGTTTTACTTTCTCTTTTACTTATGATAACTAGCGACGGGCTAGTTTTTAAAGAAATAATACAGCGAATGTAAAAATATTTGTGTGAACTTTTAACACTCTGACGGGAATTCCAAAAATATGGTGCTTTTAAATGTTTCGTGATTTTGCTGTTGAATTGAATTTTATGTGGAGTATATACAAAGAAGTGATATATAATGGATACAGTTAACACATCAAAAATAATAAAGTTAGCATATAAGCAGTTAATAACAAAAAGAAAAAAAAATGTTTTTTTACCCATCTGACTAAGAAAGCCGTTCATTGATATGATGAACCCGAGAAAAGACAAAAAGTATAAAAATTTATGCCAACACTTAGCATTGCGTTGCGAATTCTAGACATACGCTGCTAGGCAACTTTTAAAAATTTTATGATTTGGTTGTTGAACTGTAAGGGAAAAAAATGTTTAATAACAATAGTGCTTAATAATAAAGCTAAAAAGACACAAAAAGGAGTTAGCAGGAGTGAGTGAAAGAGCAGACGGGTAGATAGCGAGCTCAGCGGAAGCGCAAAAGAAACCTTAACAAACCCTTTTGGTAATAATTTAATAACTCAAGGCTATTAATGTTTGGATAATGTTCGTGTGCCATTCATACTTTTTCTCCATTAAAGATACGAGTTTCTACTAAAAAGGCTCACCAGCAGCCGATCGGTAAAGTCGCTGAAAACTGATAGCTCTGACCTCAGATCGATTCCAGGAAAACGAGCTGGCTGCTTGGATGTTTTCGTGGTTTTCCCCATGTGTAACGTGGATATAAGCCAGTATGCTTTAGAATGTCCTCCACGAAGGCATCCTCCCCTTAAGCAGACAGCTCTCGCGTATTTTCCCATATTTACTAAATACACTGGTTATCATAAATTAAGGAAAAATGACAAAAATCACGATTATTGAAAAAGTTACATGTAGAATTTTATGAAACTTACCCACAATATACAACACATAGTAAGGTATCAAATAACATAAAAAGAAATTACTAGACAATTATGGTAGTATAGAAATTAGCACATGTATAAAATGAACAAATCAAAGGTGTCAGTTTGCTATAGGAAAAGTACCTTCAATATAGAATATGATCACCTCTAGAAGCAATACAGCACATACAGCGATGTGTGATGCTTTCAATTATGCAGTCTATCTCTTTGAAATTGCCTCCAAAGTCTATGAACCACAGAAGGACTCACATTTAGCCATCTGGGAACTTCTGTTTGACTTTGTCCTGCCTGTAGTCTCCCAATGGCTCTCCATCGTAGTTCTGCAGGCAGATGATGCCTGGAGGTCATTGTTAGGAATTGGCTATCTCAGATTTCTAATATCACTATCACAGTGAAATATGTGGGCTTGTTCTCAAACATGGACTTTTATGCTCCTCGCAAATGACGTATTTAGAGTACAGCGCCACTAATTTGCATATTGCAGTTTTACTCAGCTACTCTTACTTGGCAACATATTCAAATTTTACACGGCTTGGCTTATTTTAACCGGTATAAATCAAATCAAAATCTACTAAAAAAAGGTTCTAAGCTTGGATGCGAAAAGTTCTCTGTTTTACACTACTAATACACAAACCAAATTTCCTCTTAAGACATTTTAATTTTTCAAGGGCATTCAGGACAGTCAAAGAGTTGCCTTGCAGGTATACTTTTAATTTTGAGAATGCATTGAGTTTTAAGAAAGATATACCCCTTATCATCAGCAGAAAATGATGTAAAATCTTGTTAATTTTATTTAGAAATAAGAGGACATTTTTTGCAAATTTAAGATGACCACAAGGGCAGGCTTCGAGGATCATATTTGGTCCGCAGACCACAGTTTGAGAAATATTGTTTTAGGGGTCAAAACTGGGACGGAAATAAGATAAAAAGATCTCGTGTATTTGTTCCAAATTAAACAATCCTGTCTAACCTAAATTCAAATAAGAACGATCAGGTTACACTTCTACATGAAGTGAAGCCTGATCTATCGAAATTACAATGCTTTCCAGAATCTTACCAATATGTTCAAATATTGTATCGATATAAACAAATCTGGTCTTTAGATAAACATTTTCTGGCTATACGCAATTGTTTGAACATACGCTGAATTTTCCAAATCTCATATTTTTTCAAGTAAATATTTCTTGGCAGTGTTTTGTATTTTAGTAGTTTGAACATTCGCTAAATTGCAATAAAGAGCTTCTCAAATGTTATGTACGATACACATTATGCCGTGTAAAATTGCCGATTTATATATTCATTTCACAGTGGTATTACGTGATTTAACAAAAACCATTTGTAATTTAATTTTCACGTTTTGGGAAGTTGTGGAAAAAATCCTGCCACATAACAATCGACATTCATGTGTTTGCGTAATTATGGAAAAAAATCTTGTCAAAGGACAATCAATCATTTTACGTATTTGGGTAGTTATGAAAGCAAAATCTTGTCAAATGACAATCAATTACTTTGTACGTGTTTGCGTAATCATGGAAAAAAAAATTCGTCAAATGACAATCAATCTTTTTGTACGTGTTTGCACAGTTATGGGAAAAAAAATCTCGCCAAGGGATAATCAATCTCTTTGTACGTGTTTACATAATTATGGAAAAAAATTTTGTCAAATGACAGTCAATCTCTTTGTACATGTCTGCGAAGTCAGAGAAAAAAATTGTCAAATGGCAATCAATCATTTTATGTGTTTGGGTAGTTACGGAAAAAAAAATCTTGCCAAGTGACACTCAATCTCTTTCTATGTGTTTGCATAATTACGGAAAAAACTTTTGTCAAATGACAATCAATCATTTTGTACGTATTTGCGTAGTTAGAGAAAAATATTGTCAAATTGTAAGGCTTATCCTAAGTTTATAACAGTTACTTTAAGTTTATCACACTTTTCTGTCTCTCCTAATTTCAGCTCACAATTTCCTACCAGAATGTATTTTCAGAAACGAGTTTAATGCAAATGAGTAAGAGTAGTATTTAAGTCGATGTTTCACTGACTTCGTTACAGAGCCAGAGTTTCTGACTAGCGCGCGTTTGCCTTTGGGCTACGTCTTTCTCTAAGCAATTATTAGGCTTGGCCGTGCTTCAGGCCCTCGATAGCTTAGCTTGCTTAATTGAGATTTAGGCCCAACTACTTAGAATCCTGATAGCTTCGGCTATATCTTTTTAGCTAAGCATTAGTTAAGCTTTCATTCTTATACTTTAAATTCAAGCCCAAGTGGAGACTTAGCTGCACACTCTGAGATAGGAGCCGATTGTGTTCATTCTTATTTTGAGAAATAAAGGGCAATTAACCCTTCTTGAGTCTTACGTCTCTGTTCACACTCAAGCGATTATTCGCTTATCGGTGTAAGAGGTTTTCACATTTAACTGTGAAATAAAAGAGTTGAACCCCACATTTGGCGCCCGATACATCCCTAACGAACCATACCGCTAGGCAGTGAAGATTTTACGTTGACCCCTCCGACCTTTTAATTCCCTCAGCTTCAAGCAAACACGATGGAGGGATTCGGATTCATCGTGAAGACGATAAGAGCTGCCATGAAGCCAGCTGCAGTATTTGACGGTAAAGGTTCCGTGATGACTTTCCTGGAGCAACTGGACCTGCATTTCACATTATATCCAGTGAACCAGCTGCAGAAAATTATCATTGCTACAACGAAACTAAAAGACCAAGCTCTCAGCAGGTATAAAAATATTGGCAAGAGTCTGTTGGAGGATCCACGTTCGGAAACGTACAATTAGGAAAATTTTAAAACATGGCTTTTGAAAGCATTCCCAGTTGTGAAAGACCGTGCGAAGCTCGAGTCAGAATTGTTTAGCAAATATCAAACCAACTTCGACAAATAACGAACTTCATCTTAAGTAAGATCCAAATTTTTAATTTAGTATATGGAAAAAGGTTCGACAAGGAAATCATGAAAGTCATATTATCGCGTCTACTTCCGTCAATTCAGGACTTCCTTTAAGTCAGAAATCCGCAAACTCTAGAAAGCTTATTTAAATTAGCAGTAAAATTTCAGCGCAGGCGTACGGCGGAACACAAGCGTGCAAGCAACTTTCGTCAGTATTCAGAGTTTTCCTCGCAGAAGAAACCTCAAGGCCAAAAGAATCGGTATCGGCAAGCGGGGAAAGTTGAAAAACCAGATAATAGGAAGACTTGTCAGTTCAAGGCATTTTGAATAAAAAAGCAACAGAAACAAGGGGCAGAAAAGAAGAATTTAAGGAATTAAGAATTTTTCAGATTTTATTAAGAATTTTTCAGGCCACCTGATTCGGTGGCCGAGAAGAGGGCCAGGACACCGTCTAGGAAGGAAAATCTCTTGGAAATCAAACTGAATACAAAATTTCTTACAAAATTTGGCTTTGCCAGAGATCCATATTTTACTGAACGACGTTCCTACTATCGCCCTAGTGGATACCGGGGCTCAATGCAACTTCCTTTCGCAGAGCTTCTTTAAAAAGCATTTTTGCCGCTATAGATTATTTAAAACAACGAGTCGCCCAAGACAAACAGTGTGTCTGCATGTTAAAAGTGGGGCTGCACGTTTAAATAAAGAACGAGATCCAAAAAGTTAATTTTCTGGCATTAAAGAATTTATTAACTGCAGTTATATTCGGAGATAATTTCTTACGCGCTGCTAGCTCAAAACTTAATTTCAAAGTTTCTACTTTACAGGTGAAAATGGACACCGTTGAAGAAGAAGAAGGGGCAACGCTGAAGGTGGATCTCAATCATCTCGAAGAAGGAGAAAGGGTAAAGTGGAAAAATTGGCAAGGAAATTTTATCAATTGCTTAATGAAAACCTGGTTTCTGCCAAGTCGCAACACACAGTTTTGATACTGGTAATGCTCCTCCAGTCCGGTCTAACCCTTATAGGTATGGCCGTGAGAGGAAAGATTCTCGAGCAGTACATTAAGAAAATGCTCGAGAACAAGATAACTACGCCAAGTACCAGCCCCTATGTGAGTCCAGTAGTTTGGTGCAAAAAGAGAAATGAGTTACCTCCCTCAGATCCGAATTCGTGGAGATTCGCGGTTGCTTACCGTAAGTTAAATAGCATAACGAATTAATCCACATATCCCCTCCCGACAATTGATGAAATAATAAGAAAAATTCGTTCTGCTAGGTACATGACTACACTAGATCTGACGTCAGACTATTTTCAGATTACAATAGAACCCGAAGATGTTGAGAAAACAGCTTTTATTACAAAGTCAGGCGCGCATGCCTTTATAAGAATGCCGTTTGGCTAAAGCGGAGTTCCTGCTACATTTCAAAAAGTTATGGACATTGTTTTCAGGCCTGTCTTAGGCAAAAGTACAGTTATCTATCTCGATATTTGTCACCAGCGAAACGATAGAAGAACACATTAAACATTTGGAGAAAGTTTTTACTTCTATTGTTAAACGAACCCAGCCGCAAAGTAAATCCGAAGAAGGGCAAGTTTGCTGCCAAGGAATTGAGGTATCTTGGCTACAAAATCTTGAAAAACTGTATTGAAACAGATAATTCCAAAATATTAGCGATTAAGAGTTATCCACCTCCAAATACGGCCAAGAAATTATCTTCTTTTTTGGACATGTGTTCCTATTATAGTTTTCATAAAAGATTTTGCAAAAATAGTTGAACCTTTGTTGGTTCTTAAACGGAAAAAAAAAAAAAAAAAACTAGATTCGCATGGACAGCTGAAGCGAACACGGCATTTGAAGAATTGAAACACGCCCTAATTAACGCCCCAGTTCTTAAATTCCCGGAAAGGGACCAAGATTTAGAAATTGCAGCAGACGCATCAGACTACGCTACTGGCGCAATTCTTTTCCTAAATGGGCAATCAATAGCCCTTTTTAGTAACTCAGCGCAATTATACCGCAACTGAATCAGAAACTCTCGCTGTCCTACTAGCGGTAAAAAAATTCCGCGTTTATTTCGGAAGCGCCTCGATAACAGTATTATCAAACCATGCGGTAGTTGGTCACTTGTACTCGGGAAAAAATATTTCACCCCGTCTGATACGTTGGATGTTAAAACTGCAAGAGTTTAATTTAATAATAAAACACACGCCGGGGAAAGAAAATGTAGTTGCAGACACACTATCAAGAATCAAGACTGATGAAGAGGGAAACACAATTAGATGTGCGGTGCTAACTGTTAAAGTAATTGAATTCCGTGACACAATAATTTCCGAATTAAAAACGGATCCCGAATTCAAGGACATTTAAGCATATCTTGAGGACCCCGAACATTTTGAGCATATAGACTTAATGGTTATTGCAATAGGACGGCCCGTTATGAAATTATTGACAAGTTGCTATTTTACACGAAAATAACTAACGATAATTAAACATATCGACCAGTGATCCCAGCAAGTCTACGCTTAAATATTTTAGAGGAGCTCCACGATTCGCCAATTTCGGGACATTTAGGGATAAGGAAAACTTTACAAAGGATCCGCGAAGCGGTGATGTTCCGCAGTTGCACAAGTTGGTGACGGCGTATGTCAGCTCGTGTCACTTGTGTCCCTTAATTAACGACGTTAATTACAACTCGGCCGGGTACTTAAATAATATAAAAACCACTTTTCCAAATGAACTGGTTGGCACTGATTTCCTCGGTCCGTACCCTAAAACAAAAATAAACAAGAATAGCTATTTGTTAACCATTGTGGATCATATCTCAGAATGGGTGGAAATAATTCCCCTTAAACGAGCATCGGCAAAAATAATAGCAGATTCGTTTCTAAAGAAGCATATTTTAAAGTACGGGGCCCCAACAAAAGTAATATCAGATAATGATAGGCAATTCGTAAGTAATTTATTTTTAAAATTTTGCACAGGACGTGGCATATGCCATCGAGGAAAGATGGTAACTTACAGACCGCAATTGAATATTTCGGAACGTGTAAATAAAAATATAGTTAAAATTATTCGGGGTTATGTTAGGAATTACCATGACCGTTGGGACAGCTATGTCAATGAGTTAGGCTTTGCCTTGAGAACAGAGAAGCATGATACCAAACAGAAAACCCCCGCCCAAATTATTTACTGTTTTGTCAAATTATTATTATTTTTTTTCTTTTCGAAGAACACTTAGTTATGGTTTCTTTTATAGTATAGCTAGAATGATTTCTCTTGATTTAATATCGGAATAGGGGTAATATTTTACTTTCTTTTTTAGCAAAATAATTAAAACACAATAATTTTAGTGCATATAACTAATTAATTCCTTTTCTCTTTGTTGAGGAACGACTTTGCCTCACTGTTACCAGTTCGACATATTAAAGTACTGAGAACAGAGTACAGAATTCACAGAATGTTTAAACTACTAATTAAACGTGCGTATAAGAAACTCGAGCAAGATTCAACTGGTTTAATTATGTGACTTTTAGTACTTAGTGGATATATTTACTGATTTGTCAGCGAGAGTATTTTAAATTCTAAATGACACAGGCGATTTGAGTAGTTAATATCGAAGAATCAAATGATTAGAATATACTCTGAAGCAAGTTCATGCATTTCATTAAAAATTTAAATAGGATGAAAATAATTATGTATTTCTGCTTTAAGTGTTTGCATGCGCAGAGTTAAATTGAAAATGTATGTTAAATTTCTTTCATTTTAAATATATATTTTATTTAAATATGTTTATTACACAGAGTTAAATTGAAAATATATGTTAAATGAAAATGTATGCTAAATTACGAAAATTTATGTTTTGTAATAAAAATTTCTCACAACAGCTCATTATTTGAAATGAAAAATATCGTTTCCTACTTTTCAATTTATTCTTCTTTCAAAATATTGCATGTAAACAAGCCATGGATTAAAGGATAAGTTTTTGCACTTTCCGAAGAGAAATATTTTTATATTCGGATTTAAAAAACGATGTGAAATGCATAGTATCAGAATTTCTAAGTGCAAAATAAGAAACATTTTTAATCGGAAAAAGTCAGTCAGTTCTACTTGGAAAGAAGGCTTCAAATGAATACTCAAAAATATGTATAGTTTTCTAATGTTTCTAAAACAAAATCGTTGGTAACAAAATAAAATCCGTCGACGCCGAAATTGAGTGCAGAAAAATTTGTAGAGCCATGTGTGAAAACTATTTAGCAGGAGAAAAAATGGAAATACACTATGACCCGTAATGAAGTATGGGTTTAAAATGACTGCAATAAAATATAAGTCTATTTATTGTCGAAAACGAAAGGGGGAAAAGTGTACAAACCTGCTTCCGTCAATGCAAAAAAAATTCCGTTTTAAGTTTGCGGAAAGAAGTTTATTCGCAACAGTTTGATATTTACAGAAGAAATTTCATTTCTTAATTCCAGTAACTTTCAAAGAGGGAAACTTCATTAACACAAAACAATAAATCATGCTTCAAAAGTGCCATTGTATGCCTTAAAACAAGTGAAGACTGATACAGGTATTGCATATATACCTTCCCAATATATTCCTGCGCAGTTCTCTGATGTTTCACCTAATGTGCCTCTAATCTGTTGAAAAGAGCTTACTCTAAGCTCAAAGTCACCTCGACTGATGGACTCTGGAAAGCAGTGGAAGGGGAACAGAAATCAGTATCTTTGGAAATTTTACAAAAAGTTCCTTCTATCGCGCAAATGACGATGCAGACTTATAACCCGGGGGAAAAAAAAGAAGCTCTCAGATGGAATACTTAAAAAAACACTTTTTACATTTTAAATATTGATTGAAAGGCCCTGAAATCGTTCTAAAAATGTGTAAACTAAAAAAAAATGTGTGTTCTAAAAATGTGTATCTTAGTGATTATGTATATAATCACTAAGATACACAGATATTAATCATGCTTGTAAACATTTCTAAACAGATATTAATCATGCTTGTAAACATTTCTAAGAACCCAAAATGGCAAGCAAATGTAAAAATAAAATATAGAGTAAAAAGTGTCCATCTAGAATTTGGTATTATAATTAGTAAACCACACCGACTGTAAGGCTAAAGCCATAATTAATAACGCATCCAATATTACCTATACAACAACAAAGTCAACACTGTAACGACATTCAAGAACATCATTAAACAAAAGTGCCATTACAAAAGACTACTGTTTAATTTATAAGGCTTCAGTATCAAATGAGTTATAAACAATTATCAAAATAGGGCAAAAATTGTCATAAATCACCACTTCCACTTAATTCGGTTCAGTACGGCAGTCACCGCTTCAGTTACGCAGTGCTTATGACAAAGAGACTTGAGTGGAAAAAAAATGATTATCCAAAAAGTGAAAGAGTAGAAATGAAAGGGTAGAATAGATTCTCGTTCAACAAAAACACTTCTTTGAGATAATAAAATTTTTAGCACAAAAGGGCAATTTGCTCAGAAGGGCTATTCATTTCGTTTTGGCATTTTCCGCAGTCCACTACAAAATGACGTTTCACTTTTCAAATTGTTGCCACCAAATACTAGAGTCCTACATTATACTTAAAGAAATTAAATAATGAAGAATCTGCATGAATATGTGCATGTTTCTCGCAGTGTGAAAAGAGAATGGTACCAAGAGACATCCAATTTTTAATAACGTAGTCCTCCACTCGAAATTGGGCATCTGGAAGCTCACATTTGGAATTTGTTTTATTATCTATTTCATATTTTGTAAAACTTTAACGAAATTTTGATTAACAAACTCAACGATTTCAAAGCGAGCGATGACAACACTATATGGGTGAGGGGAAACATTTTTGTCTGCACCGCGTGAGATTGTGTAAAGGAAATTCTAAAGATATGTTCTTTTAAAATTATTTCGTGATATTGCTGCTGAATTGAATGTTATGGTTTAAGTCCGAAGAACATGATATTTTATAAAAAAAAGGTAACACAAAATTAAACGCCCCTTTGGCCGTAATATAAAATCTGAAAGTTTTCAGATTTTTAAAAAAGTTTTTGTATTACAAATAAACAAATAAAATAAACAGAAAAGCGTAAGAAAACATGAAAAGAAAATCAGTATTTCGCTATGTAGGCGCATAAAAAAAGGCCCATAAATAAACACACTTCACTACAGGCAATGTAAAGGTAAAAATGATGAGATCTGCAATGTCGCATAGTCACAAATTACTTTTATCTTCTGGATTACGAAGGTAACACAAGTTCGTGATTTTTTTTTTCCCTCAAGAAAACGCGTGCTGGAACAACGTGGCAATATTGTTTTCTGTACATATAATAAAACAAAGAGTCTGTGCGGGTGTCTTTCGTTCGTGTTGCGAGTAAGCTAATAGACCCAGGGCCACGAAATTTGGTACATAGGTGTATCTACACAAGAGCCAGTGCACCTCGAAGCGATTTTTTCGAAATTCGAATTTTTTTTATTTTGTGTTTTGTGACCAAATCGCGTCATTTTGAGGCATAATGGGCTACAGGAAAGCGAGATTTCACTCTATACATTTCATTTTTACATCGTCGTGAAGCGTAGACACTTAGCTATTTTACGAACTTAAAATAAATTTCGTATTTCAATAAATCGATTCAATACGAATTTATTTAGGAAGGTGAGCTTAACACCTTTTCGGCGGAATTTTGTAAAAAAAAACTTATTTTAAAAATTGTGCCGTTTATTTTCCTTTGATTTTTGGACACGTTGAACTTTGATCCTTTCGACTCCTTTTAAAAAAAGAATTTTGAAAAAATAATGATATTTTGTATTTTTTTAAAATTTTTTAAATGAAGCTTCCGAATACACTTCTCACATCTCAGATATTTTAAAATGTAGTTTTGGCAACAATTTTCCTTTCTTATTGTTGTTGGTATATTTTTGATGAAATTGCATCATTTTGAATAGTTTCATTCTTTTAAAAATTTCGGTTTGGCAACAATTTTTCATCGTATTTCTTATGTTACTGTTTTTAAGAGACTGAAAAGTTTAAGAAATTAAAAAGTCGTTTCTTTTTGCAACGGTAAATTGTTTAATTACTTTATTAGGATAATTAACATTTGTATCAAGGGATATTGCTTATTTCATTGTAATATTATGTTTTAATTAAATATAATTTTAATTATAAAAAAGTTTTCATGATATTTTTTAATCTGTTTAAGTTCTTAATCTGTTTATACCATTTGAGTTCTTAAGATTTTGCAAAGGGAAGTTGGTTAATTTATTTATTAGGATAATTAATCTTTGTATTAAGAGATATTTCTTATTTCGTTGTATGTTTTTTATATATAATGCATTTTTAACTGAATTTTTTTTCCGTTGTTGTTTCTTTCTTTTTCGATAAAATTGTTCTGCAGAGTAAAATTCTGTGCAGTTTTCAAATTTAATGTTTGGTGTTCTCTTTACGCATTTTTCTGGTACACTTAAAAGCCAGACGAAGGCTGGCCGCTCAGCGGCTAGTATGTAATAATACTTTTAAAATATATAAGTGCATTGTTACTTTTGCGCAGACGGTAATTAGATCATAAATCTACTTTGGCGATAATTAAATGTGTTCCGAAGAATTCAGTTTTTGAAAACTCACGACTTACAGAAAGAAATAAGCTGTTTTGCAACAAACTGTAAATGAGATTTGTTTTACTTATCTAATTATTTTAGTTTTCTGCTAATCTATTCGTCTTCCTATATTTTTAGGCATGCATCGAATTCTTCATTTGAATGTTCAACGAAGTGCCTTATTTAAAGTTATAGGAAAAGGTAGAAACTGTGCGTCGATTACTGCAATTAAAAGCCGCATATGCGTTTAGCCTCGCAACCAACTCGTTCTCCAGAACTGAGGCCATGCGTCCTGGGATAGCAGCTATTAAAAATTAGTTCGTAAGTACTATTTGTTTTTCTGGTGAAAGCAATTAATAAGCAATTAGTAAATGAATGTTGAGAACTTCTTCCGTTGAATTAAGAGCATAATAATGAGTTACATTAATACCAGTTAATTATGGGCCACCAACGACCAAAATTTATGTGTATGCGATTTTGCGAAATTAGCATCTTTAAAGTTTACAGTAAACAATGCAACTGTAAAAAGGCATTTTTAAAGGTCACTTTAAACAAAACCAAACATTGAAATAAAATATGTTTGAAACTCCTAGATTCTTTGAATGAAGATGTCATTGGAAGAAAACGAAATCAGGGTGTGTTTACTTTTTACCCTCACCACCCAAGCACACATATAGCTCAAACTTTTTAAAAAAAGGAAAAGGGAATAACAAGCCAAGAAAATGAACAGGGTGATGAAGAGTTATTAAATTCAATTTTAGTAATTCAATTTTGTTAAGCAGAT
>KK122334.1:466969-481661 GCA_000611955.2 Stegodyphus mimosarum
AGGAATGCACAAAATCCACGTTGGAATTTCGAACTTAAAATGGAGCATGATCCCCTCTCACAGCCATGCAGATACCGCAGCGTGAAGGCATGCTAGACAGGAGGCAACTGAGGATTCCCCGTGGCAGTCTATCTCACTCCTGCAGCAAGGCAATAATTTTCAACTCTGGGATGGTTCAAGGAGGGAAATGGCGAGATGGAATTGCCCTCCCCAACAGCTATATAGGGTTGAGGTTAGAAGATCTGGCTGCCCAGTCCATGCGACGCATATCCTCATTTTCCAAGCAATCGTAGACCAGCTGTGTCCTATGTAGACGAGTGTTATCTTCCATTAAGAGGAACCCAGGACAAACTGCGCCCATGAAAAGACGAACATAAGGCTCTCTCTAAGATCTCCTTTTTGTATCTCATAGCAGTCAGGGAGACTTTGTGAAACACATGCAGGAGAGTGCGGCGATACAACATAATGCACTTCCAAACCATTACATCTCCGCTATTGAAATATCCTTTTCCCTGATGAGGGAAGGATGGTATCGTGTTCCAGGTTCTCTCCAGATATAGGAATACAAAGAACCAGCGTGCAGGTTGAATCTCGATTCATCTATAAAAAACAAGACGCTGTATTGAAGTCTGTCCAAGGTGTATGATGTCATCACCATGCTAAACGCACTCTCTTTTGTTCTGCAATGAGCGAGACAAACAGCGGGTCTTTTGGCATATAGCCTTACCTCATGAAGCCTTCGGGACTGGAAGCCTCATGAAACCTGTAGACCGAGAAACTCAGATTCCAGTGGCAGCATGCAGCTTACGTGAGAGCTGTGAAGCTTAGCAGGCCTGTGCCTCAGAATTAAAAGTACCAAGTAACGATCCTTATTCGTCGTTGTGGATAATCTTCGACCATCAGGTCTTTTCGGTACGAATCCGGTGTCTTAACACTATTTCCACAAACTGCAGACGTCAGTGGACGTAACACTGAACTCTGTAGCCACCTGCCTTTGTGATTGGCCTGCCTCCCATCTGCTGATAATTCTCCGTCTCATTCTGTCATCCATATGTTCGTGGCTTGTCATTTTACCTGATCCTTACAAAATTTACCGAACTCTTGCGAGAAACACGACGAATGTCGTGAAGGAATAAGAACACACATTCAGATTCCCTTCCACAATCAGAGTTCTGCAGACACGCACGTGTAAGCTTATGTATTTCACTCTGAATATTTACATAATTATTTGCTGGTATTATTAGTACCTTTGGTTCAATACTTTTAGTAAAAATAGATATAATCTACAAATTCTTTTATTTTGCACGCGAGCGTATAAAGTGCCCATTAGACCTGTCCTTTGCATTTGTCTCATTCTAAACGACATGATTAATGATCGTTAATGATGTCCTTTGTATTATTGCATTCTTTATTTGCGATACATTAATAAATACATCGATTGTTGGACTCTAAAACTCTGTAGACTAAGATTTAATCAGTGAAATTACAGGAACATGTCCTCAGTGCCCCAAGAAGCCTACCCATAGCACCCAACAGCTCTGAGGAGTGTAGTTCAAGAGACATAACTTTGAGAAATGATAGGTTTCATTAAATTCAGTTTTAAACATTCATTATCTGTATGCTATCTACAATAATAGTGTTTGTGATCCTCCTTCTATTCATGAAAACACGACGTAATAACTTTACTTCAAAAAATAGTGCTCGATATTTGATATTTGAAAAATGAAATTTGAAATATCTTTCATAACAAACTGGCGAATGAATCAATGATTGGTGGATCGTCAAAATAGGCGAATTAGTTTCCAATATGGGCAAATTTACTCACCTTATTAAAATCAGCATGGTGGGTAAGCTCGTCCCACCATTTCCCTAATATGGATTCCCATCTCTTGTATACGTCTTGATCCAATTTTCCACGACGCTGAATCTTAGTATATTTCTAAAAAAGGGGGGAAGAGGAAGATATATCTTAGTACACTGGAAAGAAAGTGAATATAGATTGCATAAATAGGTTAATTCTAGATTAATTCTTCCTATTTTATTGCCGCGCGACAAATTGCCATTTCCTATTTAATTGCCATCAGGCTTATTTTTGTACGCTTCATAACGACATAATCGACGTATTAGTGCAGTGCATCCAAGCACATCTGACAATGAATCAACGAGAAATCATGAAGTTTGTGTTAATACGTTATCTTTCGCTTCTTTTCTGGTTTATTTAGATGATATGGCAAGTCTAATGCTGTTCTCGGTACAATTTTCATGTCGTAGGTTTTTGTGATTTTTACATTCTTCAACGGTTCATCAATTTCGGTTTTATTTCTCCCACAGTCAATAAATTGCTTAACAATGACGAGAAGGCTAATAGGATAAATAAAAACTGACAGTACTAGCAATATGGGCAGACATAAATAGCAAATTCTCTTTGGGTCGTAGAAAAATTCTCTTTGGACATCTGTTGCGTCCGACATCTACATTGTTGACTCATTAACCTTAATTCTACGTATTCCCTTTCTGAAAATAGATTCGGTAGATTTTTAAAATTGAAGGTACCTGCACTGTATGATCAAATATGTTTATTGAGGGACACTGACTAACGTTAATTATTTTTCTTAACTGTTCTAAATGTTTACTGCTGTAACAATTATCGTAATTTTAATTTTCTGTGCGGAATACTCATACCATAGCTGATAAAAAATTTTTATTTTCATACGTTTCCATATTCAGTTTAATTTATACATATGTCGCGAATAGTCAACTTTAAATTTGTGCACCCCTACCCCTCAACAAAAGAAAGAAAAAACGAAAAGTTTTTTAGAGATTTTGAGATTTTATCAATAAAATAATTTAACTGAGATTTTAAAAATCATTGCTATGACAAGGTAATTCCATACATACTGAACTGCTAAGATAATAAAACTACACTAATACTGTTTAACTTGAAATTGAATTCCAGCAGCTGCTGAGTACGTATGTACATATACTTGGATATTTATATAAATATGTTATATATAGTTATGTGTTTGCACGATCAGCCAAAACATGGTTTGACTTTAGGATTTAAGGCCTCAATTATCGGCTGCATGTGTTTAGATTTAAGCAATTTTGTCACATATTTAAAAGATTTTCATTGCTCATTGCCGATCTACGACTTATTTTTAATTATCTAATGAATTTTTAAATTTACCCGTAAACTGCTTTTATTTTATTTTTGCTCTATTTATTATTCATTTATCATATATATATACACTTGGATGTGAACTTTCTTATTTACCACTCGTTTCGCACTAACATGGGAAATGAAAACTGAATGAAGATTTAATGAAGGATAAATTATTTTAGCTAGATGCCACCTGGAAACAATAACATTTCTTATGGAGTAGTCGCTTATCGCAAATAAACCAAATTACTCAATACTTTGAGCCGTCAACAAGGTTTGAATTTCCTATGATTCATTAATAGCAAAAGTAAGCATAAGATTGCGTACTGTCTGAAGAGCTAGAGAAGATATTATGATTAATATTACCTATAATTTTAATAATGGTGATAGGCCCAACATATCCGAGCCAGGGTTGTTGCAATCAGTGAGACAGCACCGGGCGGCAGAATTTAGGAACCGCATACTTTGCTTGAAGTACCGAAAAGCCTAGCCTAAATCTGGTTCGATGCAGCTCCATTAGTATGTTTTTGTTCACAGCCCCTTCATAAGGGCAAATTCGCAAATCAGCATTAAGCAATTTATGGTTAAAAACGATTTACTGGCCATAGAAATTCCTCTTCTCTGCTTATTAATATGAACAGAGTAAATCATGCAAGACGTTCAGCCAAGAATGCACTCCAGAATGCACTTGTGGAGTATGAATGGCTCGAGCAATATTAAGGAGCATTTGGAACTTATAAAGAATAAACTCAGAATAACCTGAATATGTACGGTGAGCAAGAGAAAAAAAAAAAGGGGGGGGGGGAAGGGAGGTCAGTTCTATATCTTCTGCTCTACTGGGCCGATTGACGAAATTCAGATTGCGTTCTTTATGTCTCACAAGCGTGACTTAGGATATGTATTAGATTTATGTATGTCATTATTCTAACATAGGTATTTTGACACAAAATCGGACATTTTCTGAAATATATGTCATTTTTTTTATATTTCGATTCTATGACTCAAATTATGGCTGGATGTTAAATTTTGTAATTTTTAATGAGAAATTTATGGAGAAATTTAAAAATTTATCTTGGCGTATTTTTTTTAGTTTGCGCCGAGACTAATTCACTTGGCGGAATTCTTAATTTATAATAACTTATTTACTCTCCTTTTTGTTTATTGATGCATGATAGGAAAAAAGGTCTATCGTTCATTCTTTCAAATAATTTTTAATAATGTGCGTAAACCACATTTTTGTTATTATTTCTTATATTAAATATGCCAAATTTCAAAACAAGCCAAAATGTAAATTCGCGTATATCTTAGGAAATTTTGAATTAAAAGACTAACTTTTTGCAAATATGCTTACAAATACATCTACTTTAAGATAGTGTAAAATATTTATAAGTTATAATTAAAAAATTTTTTCGAAAAATTTATAAAAAGTACTTAAAAATTCAAATTTAAAAAATAAATCGTAAAAAAATGGGCGAATTATGTTTAGATTGTGCTTAAATTTCGAATTCTGGAAGAAGGAATCAAATAAGTTTAATAAATAGAGAGATATTAATAAATATATATCAAATTCAATTAACACTGAGGAGCTGAAATTTTGAAAGCTAACTCTTTCAAAACTACTCGTGCAATTTTTACAAAACTTGGCAGTTTGGCATAATTTGAGTCGTAGAACCTAAATATGGAAAAAAATTGGCATGCCATCTCAGAAAAAATTCGGTTTTGTGTCAAAATACCTATGTTATATATAAATCTAATTATATATTCTAAGTCGTGTTTTCGAGACAAGAAAAACGCAAGTTGAATTTCGTCAATCGGCTCAGTAGAACAGGACATATAGAACTGTCCCCCCCTTTTGTTTCTTTGTTTGTTTTGTTTTGCGCAGTGTACATCCTTTTCATACTAACTGAAGTCTTTGCAAAGATGGTGGCTTCCAAAAGACAGTGTTCAATGTCATACAGCGAAAATGGTTAAGGAATGATTCGATGAATCTTATGAGATTCCCTTTATTGATATCGCTCTCAAAGTCGCCTATCGTGAATCATGAAACAAGCATAGTATTGTGATTTAAGATAAAGAAACGATTACGTGCAGAATCACCCCAACTACTTAATTTAAGAGAATTGAAAACTCATTTATTGTAGTGAGAGTACAAACCATGAAGGGATACTAAACAACGTTTCATTTTTTTTACTGTTATTAGCGGATGACAGAACTTTTGACGGTAAGAAGACCTGAATAACATTACGTTGGTAATTTTTATATTTTGGCTGGAGTTGTTATGATGTTCTACTTACGTTTAACTGACAGCTAAGATTTTTGTTTTGGGTTCTTCTTTTATAATTTATTTTGTTAAGTACTCTCTCACTCCAGTGATTTGATTGAGACGCAGATTTGATTGGCAAGTACTACAGAGGCTGTTCGTACATTTTTAAGACGATTTTGGTAAGCGGTAATAAAAAATCGTTTGCTGCAAAAGAAGTAATTTCAATTGTACTATGTTTTTAAAAGTCAAAATTATCGCCTGTGGCTTGAAAGTTTTGTTTTTATTCAAAATGACGAATTTAACAAAGCAGTGGTTCGAAGGCTACATTTACGCTCTTTCCGAAGAGCAATATGCATACTCCGTTATCCAAAAACGACGTGAGAGTCATGGTTTTGTGATATCTAAAGCGTCGATAGGTAATATCATCAACAAGAAAGGAAACAAACGTCAAATTGGAGCCTCAATTGGGACAAAAATTCCAAACAAGTATCCAAGGAAAAAACGGACATCTTCGACTATTGCAAAGGTACATTGTTTAATGTTAAAAGAAAATCCCCCTAGTCAAAGGACAGTTGCAAAATCATTAAAATGCTCGGTGTCCACTGTAAACAAAATGATGAACGTTGATTTAATCTTAAGAAAGCGGGAAAACGCAATGTGCATCGTCTTCTTCCAAAGCATATCGCTCAACGCAGAACACGCTGCAGAATTCTATATGAGAACCACTTATCCAAAGAAAAATGGAAAACAATTGTCACAATAGATGAAGCATGGGTGTATTTAAATGATTGTAACAAAAAAAGAGCCCTTTATTATCATAAAAGGGGAGAAAAAATTTAAGTACATGGTTCAAAGAATCGAAAGAAAGTTTTTCTAAGGGATTCATGATTGTTGCTGGTTTTTCTTATAATGGCAAGTTAAAAATAAAGAGAGTGCAAAAAAATGTCCAGATTAAATCCAAATACTATCAGGAATATATTTTATTGCCAATTTTTCCGAATGAAATACCATCGCTTTACCCACAGCGCCATCAATCTGTGAGACTCCATCAGGACAAAGCTAGCAGTCCCACATCAAAATCCACTGTAAATTTCCTAAAAGAAATGGAACAAAAAAACCGGTATCAAGGCCATACTCTTCACTGATATCCCTACTAAATCTCTCGATGTGTCACCTATGGACTTTTGTGCTTTCGGACTTTTAAAAACTGCATTATCCAAACGTTGTCCCAAAACCTTAACAGGACTCTGGAAAGCTGTTCGGGAGGAATGGGATAGAATACCTCTTCTGACACTTCAAAAGGCATTATTATCCTGGAAATTGCGGTGTCGAAAAATAGTTCGAAATAAGGGATGTCAAATAGAACATTTAAAACACAAGAATTTTATGTAATTCAGTTTTGTGAATACAATATATATCGTCTAAAAAATGTGCGAACAGCCTCTGTAGTTTAGGATAAAGTGAGCGCTTGCCCGCCACCTAGCGAACGCCACTGGCTCTAATCAATTAGAATTACCAAAAAACGTTAGCTTAGGTAGGAAATTAAAGCTTGATTTAGATTTTTAGTTTATCTGACATAAGGTCTTGTAGCCTTGACAGGAAATGCTGAAACTGTAGCCAAGAGAATTTTAAATTTCATCTTTATTTCTCTGCAAAGCCAAGGAAGCTGGTATTTAGTTTTGCAGTATCTTAATTTGGCCCTCACAAGTGATGAAGTATTAAAGTTAATTAAAATTTACCTGTCTGTCTAATTGTGCATCCACAGTTTAGCTAAGATACCAGCGATAACGCATAATAGATTTCAGGGAACATTGAGGAGTGAAAGTTGAAATTAAGTTAGCTAGCTAGTTAGAAACAGCTCCTTAGTTATTGTAAATTTTCAACATCACAGTGAAAGATAAATTGTGTTTCTCAAAATATATTAATGTCCCCCTAAATAAAATTAAAACACGAATTCAAAACAACAAAACCGTTTATTAATTTTAATCATCAGACAAAACAGTATTTAAACATAAAAAAATTCTAGTCTCAAATGTAATCTCAAATTTATCTTGCTAATTTTCCTATTGTTTCATGCATTAATTTCATTGAACAACAAATTAAATACACTTTTTGATAGCTTAGATTTCAATTACTTTATGCTAATTTTTGAGCTGATTTCAAATTCGGTTATAAAATTTTCCTAATGGGCATTGTTTTCGGAATCGATTTTTTTTATTTTTAGTGAAAATTAGCATTATTTAAATATGTACGGCAATTATAAAATATGTGTTACTTATCTTAGAGTGAGACTCTAGTCGATTTTTTCCTTCGATATTCTACATCTTTTTTATACTGCTTTTGCGTCCAACGGCAATCAATTAGAGTTGGAAATTCTTCCCACCCCTTTAAAGTGTGTTTCCGTTATACACATATACCGATTAAAACCCTCTACTCCTCGTCACTCACCGCCCTTAATCTCTCTGCTAAAGAAATATGTGAAAATAGGATTCCAGAAAATGATACTTGAACAATATTCCATGAAATGTCTTATGCTAATTAGCCAGTTATTATAATTTAAGTCTTTACTAATTCCTCAGCAGAATCCAAATTAGCTTTATTTTTCTCTCCTTTCCGCATGCTTTCGTAGTGTAAATGGAAGCACACCCAACGTGTATTGGGGAGGTCCGGAGTTCAAATTCCGGCAAAAGCACTGTTCATTTTTTACATCTCCAGCATCAAAAAGCCTAATGTCTCTGCGGTTTTGTGTGTATGCTAAGGGTTTCGAATTTTTACGTTAGAGAAAGAGACTGATCTTCTGGCAATTGCGTCTTGCTGTTAGGATTTTATTCAGCTCTGCCTGAAAGTGATATTCCAGGTTTAGCTTTCTCTCTAGCCGATGTTTTAGGAAATGTCCCTTTAAAATATGAGCCAGCTTGTTATGCTTAATGTATAGCAAAGGTTCTCAACGGGGGCGGTACTACCTCCAGGGGGCAGTGAAAGGATGTTGAGGGGCAATGAACTTGCTTTGGGCGGTAGGGGCGATGAGCATGTTTCGGCATTCGAACTTCATTTAAAAAATCCCCCAAAACTGTATTAAGTCGATTATCCGATTTACACGAATAAAACGAATTTATGCGACGGCTCCCCTCATGCAATACTAAGAATGGTGAGACGAATCTGCAAAAAATTCATAATGACAAATAATATTAAGATTTCTCGTTTTTCCCGAACCGAGTTTCTCAAGACACAGTCTGTTTCAGTGTTACTAGCAACCTCATCAAAAAAATGTGACGGCGGTTTGATAACCTCTTATAATATATCAAAATTAATTGCTAAATCGGGGAAAGCTCGTACCATGGGCGAAGAGTTGATACAAAAAAGAAAAGTCGACTCCAAATCGTAGGAAGAGAGGACATGTGCCTTTATCTCTTTAAGAGTATAAAACCGAACGTTCAGAAACTAGCTCTGAACCATTAAGCACAGACATCCCACCTGATCATACTTGATTGTTTCATTAATATTACTCTAGTGTATTTTTTTCTGTTCTTTTTTAATTATTTAATTAAGTATAAAGAATTTTTATAAACCTAAAACATCGCTTAAGAAATTTTTTCTGGCATTAACCATTTCAGTTTTAACAAAAGAACCTTGCGGGCAAAACTATCGAGTTAAATAAAAAAAATATTTTTTTTACTAAGTGGCTGTATAAGTCAGACATGCAGTATTCCTCAACTAGTGAACGAACCCTTAGAGAGAAGGTAGGAATACAAGATGGTCGTGCTTCCCATGAGGGGTCACACATGTTATCAAGAAGAACTTTACAAGGATGGTTCAGCTATGATAAGATATTGAAGTGATACTGAAGAGAAAACTGTTCACATCTTAAGCAGAGTGATGGTTAGTAACAATCAATATACAGGCTCTGAACTAGAGATGTTCCGAAGGCTGCAGAACAAATCCACAAGGCGTGATAATGCACAGGATTTAGCTTCAATATAACTGAAGATCATGCCAAACTATAAACTGCTCAGCCACTGTTCAGTCTAGAGCGTACAAGAGTTCTAAAAATGCAAAGCAGTGATCTCTGCTTGGCACCCCAGGAGGTGCACCAAGACCGAAAATATTTTCTGTTTTGAAACACTTCTTCTTCAAGTACAGGACATGGAGAATGATGATCAGCTTCTGGTCGAGCATCATTTCTAAAAACTTGAATTCGGATATGACAGGAATCAACGAACCTTGAAAGTGTTGGCTCGGAATGCAAATTTCGATTTCGGTAAAAGTACACACAGACAGTCTTTTGCTTTGAAAAAATATATCCATGTTTTTCTAACCATTTCTCAATCTTATTTAGGGTGCTGCATCACGGCGGGAAAAAATTACTTAAAATTTTTGCCTTTTATAATTCATAAACCACCCTTTTCCATACCTAAATTTTCACTCCTTAAGGGTGCGGCAGCTTAGATTACGTTATTGACGTTTGAATTTAATCGCTGTTTCTTTAAATTCAAAATATCCACAAGTGATGGAAATTTTGTCTGAAGCATAAGTTGTGCCTTATGTTAAGAAATTTTAAAATAAATAAAAAAAATTTAAAGCTTTCAGATTTTACATTACGCTTAAAGGGGCGTTTTTTCAACGTTTTGTGGGTTACCTTTATTTCTTAAATATCATGTTCTTCGCACTTAAACCATAAAATTCATTTCAACAGCAATGACATATGAGACTTGATAGGAAATACTTAAATGAGTTGCCAAGAGAATTTTACGTTTCGTCTTTGTTTCCCTCGAAAGTCAAAGAGAGTTTTTCTAATAAATTATACCACTTCGCAAAAAAAAAAAAAAAAAAAATTACTTTTTGTACAATTTTTTCAAATGTTTAGCGTATATTACACCGAATATTATGTTTTATAACTAAGCGAAGCAGCCTTTTTTATTTTTGAGCAGTTTAGTGCAGAGTTCATTCTTCAGGATTTTATTAACATTCTAATCTTCGAGTAAATGCTTCTGTATCATTGCAAAATGAAAAACATGTATGTTTTGTAAGGTATTTTCTCCCTTCTTTCGGCATGCCTTCGTCGTGTAACGGTAGTACACTCGGTCCGTATTCGAGGGGTCAAGGTTCGAGTTCCGGCGAGGGCGTTGCTTATTTTTCATGTCTTCTGCTCCAAGATAACATAATAACTCTACATATATTTTGGAAAATAGTTGCTCAAAACACTATGTTCCTCGACGTAGCCTGTATAATTTTGCACTTAGGTAAAGGCTTTCATAATTTTCTTTTCTCTTTCCTTTACGAAAGCTCAAAGAAAGCTTCTAAAAAATCATAGTTTCTTTCCCTTTTCAAAAAAATTAATTATTTCTGATATACGAAAATAAAAAGTTTTGTGGAGAGGAGGGGGGAAAAGAAAGAGCAGGACTGACTTCTTCGCTGAATAGAGCATCACAGTAAAAAATTAGTATTCTTCCTCCTGCCACAAAAAACAATGGTCGATCAGTATTGTTAATTAATTAAAAAGATTTATATGGTAATTATCTAATTAATTAATCCCACTTCTGCATTTATTCTATTTTATAAGTGATACAACAATTCATTTTTTATGATTTAAATCTGAGTTATTAACAAAAAAAAACCTTTTAGATATACTTACCTCAGCTAACTGCCGGAAATCATCCCACGTGAGGACACCATCCGCATTAACATCTGTAATAAAATGTTTTCATAATGAATGCCGATATGAAACTGTCAGAAATCTCAATAATTAGACATGGTGGTCATATTAATATGCACAAAAATAAATTTAACGTGCGAAATTTCTAATTGGTCTGGATTTCGTATTATATTTTGTATTATGAAGCATAACTCAAGTAACTGAAGGATGTTGTCATCTACTACTACTGTTATGATCTATAGCCTATAGGCTTATGTAGCCTATAGGCTACAAGCTAGCAGCAGCATGAATTTGGAATTTCATAATACTATGATATAGCTCATAACAGACAACAATTCACAACAGTATAAGAGATAACATCATTAAGTCACAATAGATATCTATTCAGCACCATCTACTCACCATCAGTAAAAATTCTCAAGACAATTTCTGAGTTATAAGGGAGCTGCAACTAGTCTAAATTCTTTTTATTTCAGCGTTTCGCAAATTGTGGTCCTCGCAGCATGCCCATGTGGTGCTCATACATTTTCAAAAGTGTCCTGTTATTTGCAAACGAAATCAACAAGATTTTACTTCATTTCTTGCTGATGACATGTGATTAAGTACACTGGTATATATAATTCTCAAAACTTAATGAACCCAAAACTAAATGTATTCTATAAACAAAATTAAGTATACGGTAATGCTACGGTAATGCTTTGACTGTCCTATGTCCACGAGAAATGAAAGGAGTTTTAAAAGAAACTGGTTTGTGGTTTGTTGGCGTAAAACAAAGAATTTTTCACCATTTCCAAACTTAGATTTTTTTTTTAATTAGAAAATTATGTCGCTATTGAAAAGGAGTTATCAGCGATATATGTTCGCATCTTCAAAGTTTGATGACATAATTTGAAACTTATTTTCAAAGGGGTAAATATAAAGAATTTTCATAGGTTTCAATCCTTTCCGTTGCCATTTTGAAAATAACAAACTGTCATTGAATAAAATAGAATAGTTAACTGCCCTAGACTTAAAATTAAATTCCAAGCAAAAAGTATGGTCAGTTTCTCGACCTCATTACCATTGAAAACGGAATATAGGAAAAGATACAACTATGTTTTAAAATTATAATTCAGTTTGCTTTTGAAGCATGTGTATGAGAAAGCGATTTCATCGCTGACTCAGATAAAAGCAAGTGATTGATATGTTGTTCTTCTCTTCCGGTTAAGGATTTTATGCCTTTAGTTAACTTCCACGCAGTTGTAGAATTATCAACAATTTAAAAGTTGTTTAAATGCGGCTAAGCCTAATTTTTTTACTATAGCAGCCATATTTGTGCACATTTGAAACTTAGCAGACAGTGGATTTGTTGCCAATCTAGAGAAACTAAGCTTCGCATCGACAAAGATAACGTCTTCTTTTATTACTGAGAATTAAATCATGCTTAATCCATTCTGGAATTATCATTTAAGTTATTAAATTATATTGACTCAGCATAGCGTGTCCACAATAAATTCAGTTTCTACGACTTCAGTGTCTTTTTGCCGAGTGAGAACAAAAGTAAACTTTCAGTTCAGTGCATCGAAACATCTGCCTTCTTACCCGCTGGCCGAATTGCTTGTTTTTCCGTAGAAACTCTAATTTTAATTGTAAAAATTTTTCTTTAAATTCTTTTGCGTGAATTTATGTTTTATATTTTTCTATACTTTTTAATTTTTAAAACCGATATTTTGAGATTTCATGTATTTTTTCTTTGTCGCGAAAAGAGAAATGAATTAATTGAATGAGAAATATATCTCTAACGAAATTCGAGGAAATAAATTTATATGAAATGCAAGGGAAAATACATATAATTTAATATTCCGTACAAGGAAGTCATATGGTGTACACATCAGATTTTTTTAATATTATGTTAAAACCGTGAAACAATAGTAAGTTAGGTTTCTAGTAGAAAACCAACGATAAGTAGTTATATTTTCAGAAACTGCTTTTGTTTCATCGATAAGGGATTTCCTGTAACAAATCCATTTATAAACGTTTAAAACAGCAATTTAATAACCAAGTAAATAAATATCAAGCCTTAAAAAAAATTGGTAGTAGTAAACATAAATCAATTCAAAAACAAATTTTTAAACGCAAATCAGTCATCAGTAACGCTTACGTTGCCTTATTTAATAAACAGTAAAATTTTTTAAAAAAGTACTTACCCCAAAATTTATGAAATGTATACAGATGCTTATGGCGAAATGTTGATCCCATACCTGTAAAAAACATTTAAATTTCGATTTCTTTTTGTATGTATTATCTACATATAGTTATTCGAGCATTAATGAGAAGCGATTATTTGTGCCAAAGTTTTGATTGTGATTGCATTTCTTCTGATTCAAAGCAAAATATTTATTGTATTTTGAATAATGAAATATTCTAAGAATTTCTCTGAAATGATTCTTAGATCATGTGGTTTTTAGAATCCCAAGAGTGGTTTAATAGAATGCCAAGAGGAGGGAAGACGCTATATATACCACTAACTGCTTCGCTCTGCTGAAGATAAAAAAATTATCTTCAGCAAAGCGAAGCATTAATATTTTCATTAATCTTCCACTAATATCCAAAAACACAGATAATTAGCATTAATCTTTTCATTAATTTCATTAATCTTTCACTAATGTCCAAAAACACAGATAATTCCATGCTGCATGGATTATCTGTGTTTTTGGATATTAGTGAAAGATTAATCGTAACAACAACATAGATATGATAAAAGGGCCAAGTTCGGGTGAAACAACGTATTGTGTAATCGGTGTTTCCCTCAAAAAATTGAGAATTAAAGGGATGGCAAGTTCTATAGCTGTTCCTTTAATCATAACTGCAGAAATGTACAATATTCTTCAAATTCGTTTAATTTATTATTGTTTGAAATTTGACTTCTCCAATTAGAAATTAACTTGCCAAGTTAGAAATCTGATATCAAAGAAAGTAATAAATTGTTTCTTAAACGAATTTGAAGAATATTGTACATTTCTGCAGTTATGATTAAAGTTGTGTTATTAAAGTGTGATTAAAGTGTGTTGCGTGCGTACAGGTTCGTTATATATTGAATGCACAAGTCGTTAAAAAGTTAACAAAAATTTATTCTTTCCACAAGAAATAAATTAAAATGCTGAAATATTTCTTCACAGATCTTCGCACAATATCACAATATCTCAAACGTTTAGCAAAAACTCAGTTCAAAACAGATAAAATAGTTCTATCTCACAGCGAAATCGCTATAATCAATACAGCATTAAGTAAACAAACAGCAGTTCGCTTTTTACAGCTACAAGTATAACAGCAACAACAACAACAACAACGACTGAGATGAGAATGGCGAGGAGAGTGGTTCGAAAACCAGGGTGCATGGATCAAAAGACCCTACCCCTCATCGAATGCATAAGTATGGTTCTAATAAATAGGCAAGTACAAAATAACTTAAAAATAAGTAATAATAGATTTTTTTAAAAATATATAATTATATATATGAAAGGTACTAATTAAAGTAAGTAAAAACAGAAGGAAGGCGGGGCTATTATCAATAACTTGCCCACTTAAAAATAAGTAATAATAGATTTTTTTTAAAATATATAATTATATATATGAA
>KK122334.1:482313-500317 GCA_000611955.2 Stegodyphus mimosarum
GGTAATTAACTGTATTGTAGTTTAGTAAACAACTGTTTGCTACAGTGATTTACTAAATTCATTTTTGCAAACTAACACTTTAAATAAATTATTTGTTTTTCCGAAGGACATTTTCTTATGCCATGTAAATGAACGGTAGCTTCAATTGATTTAAAACATAAAATGCATGTTTACGAAATTTATTGCATTCTTTGTAGTCACTTTGAAATGAAATATTGAAAGTAGTATTAAGTCTTTAAGTGTAACGTAATTTTTAGAATAGAAATTTATTTTTTTTGCATTTAAATTTTCCAGTTACATATATATTCTATTTTGCTGTACATACCTAAAATGCGGACATGTAAAAATTTGATATAAAAATGGCATTTTCACTTTTAATTATAACATGCAGAAAAATTTTGCATATATTTATATAAAAAATATGAGATTAAAATAAGTGCATTTTACGAAAAATGCAGTAAAAGGGTATTGAAGATTTATGCAAATTTTTTATCAAAAATGTGCATTTATACACAGTAAAGAGGAGAAGACATCGAACTATATTTTTACGCTAAATTAAAATTAATTATCGAACTAAATTCATTCGCATATGCAAAGAAAACATAGGGGAGATTTAGGTCAATTACTATCAAATATATACGTTTTTGTACCGTAAAATATGGGGAATATCTACGTTAATTTATATCAAATATATACGTATATATACAGTAACAAATCGCAAATATATACGTTTTTGTACCGTAAAAATACGAGGAATATATACGTTTATATACAGTAAAAAATCGGGGAGATTTACGTAAATTTTTACTAAATATATACGCTTATGTGAAGCAAAAAATTGGAGAGATTTACGTATATGCTATAAATATACGTAAATTTTTAGTAGAAATATACGTAAATCCCTGATATTTACGTATATTATACGTAAAAGTTAAGAATGAACAGCAGTCTCTGGAGTAAATATACCTAAATTTTACGTAAAACTTACGTATATTATAACGAAAAAATATACGTAAATATCAAGTAATTGGGACTGGACACTTTTTATGATATTTTTACGTTCAGCTTGAACGTTTTTTATACGAAGGACCATTCGTAATTTGCACGTATTTTTCTCGTGCAATTTACGAATGCATGCTGCCTGGGATATATAGCAAAAATGTTATTATATTCAGATACACACCTTTTGAACACGTGTGAAATTCATCATTCTGCTCAGCATAATTTGTCTGCATACAATATTGTTACGTGCGTACGGGTTCGTTATATATTGAATGCACAAGTCGTAAAAAGTTAACAAAAATTTATTCTTTCCACAAGAAATAAATTAAAATGCTAAGATATTTCTTCACAGTTATTCGTACAGTATCACAATATCTCAAACGTTTAGCAAAAATTCAGTTCAAAACAGATAAAATAATCCTATCTCACAGGGAGATCGCTACAATCAATAACAGCATTGAATAAACAAACAGCAGTTCGCTTTTTACAGCGGTAACTACAAGAGCAACAACAACAACTAACTGAGATGAGTCAATCAATCTATCAGGCAGGTATTGCCGGGATGTCGCGCGAAGCGCGACGTGTCCGGCTCGATGAAAATCAGCCCGAAGGCAACAAGACGGTAAAAGCTCAGGACACGTGGCAAAAAGAAGGTCAGAGGGTGAGGAAAGAAGGGCAACAATGACACCACAAGGAAAAGCGCAAAACGACGAGAGAGGCAGTCAAGCGCAAACAAGAGCTGAATAAAGTAACAAGGTACAAGACAAGTAAAATAACAAGAATAAGTGCAGACTGAGATGAGGTGTTTCACATCGGCTTTTATAAGCTTTTTAATTATCAGTAGAACAATCACGATTTTTCTAGATTTTTCTGGATGGCAACAGTAATTACGAGATATTTATTTATTAAGCATTAAATGCAGGAGCGCTTTTATTTTTATTGTTATTTTTTTTTTCCACGTAGCTTTCTCTTCAAAAATCGTCTGCGTTGCACGGGAAAATAAAAAGGAATTTTAATTACAATTCTAAATAGCCAAATAAATGTGAAATTCGTAACAATTGCTTTTTAAATGAATTCAAGAACGTTGTTATTCCTACAGCTATGATTAAAAGGACTACTATGGAACTTGCCATCCCTTTAGATCTCAACTCTTTTGTCTGTGACACCGATTACAGCGAACGTCGTTTCTCCCGAAATTGACACCTTTTTCACATTTATGTTGTTATAATATCATTAATTTTTGAAAAACTAAATTTTAGATTGTGCTCTTATTTAGATACTTAAAAACGCGTCTAAATTAATAAGTGACATTCAATTTTTTTTCCTTGCGTTTACAATGTACTGGTTTCTTTTTATTAGCAATTTTTATATTTTCCATAACGTTGGAAATGTTCTGGTTACGCTGCGGTTTCTTTTTATTAACAATTTCTTAGTTATTAAATTTTCGACATTCCCCATGAGTATTATTTGGTTTAAAGTTTGGTCTTTTTGAAGTTTTAGATTTTTAAAGGGACCTGAAAATATAAACAATAAATTTAAACAGCTATTTTTAATTATTAAACAATATAAATGTCCAAACCTTATTTTAAAATATAGATTCAAGTTTCCTTCTTATTTCCTTGTACGAAGTAAAAAGGAAGTATTGTAATCGCGAAAAATTTCAGGTCTCATATTTCAAAGAAAATACCCATTTTGACCGCTATCGAATGCAATTTAAAGATGCTTTTGCGTAATATCTAAACGTAAGGACAGAATAAAGGACTCTTTTTCCCCAAAAAATTTATAAAACTGATTTAAAATAGATTCTGAAGAGATTCTGTCGTCATCTAGTGATTTTTTCGTGGCGTCTGTGCGTACGTACGTACATATGTATCTCGCATAACTCAAAAACCACTAGCCACAGAACGCTGAAGTTTTGCATAGAGGACTGCTATAATATGTAGATGTGCCGGTTGCAATCGGCCGCAACAAAAGTATATAAATATCTGTATATATATATCCACTCTGTTACTCGGCTCAGTGAGCTCAATTTCTTTAAAGTTTGTAAATTGTGTATTTTTTGCTTTAAAAATGATTGAGTTTATGTTGTTCTTATCTTTCGGTTAAGATTTTATGCCTTTAGTTAACCTGCATGCAATAATTGTGGAATTATCAACAATTTAAAAGTGTTTTAAGTGCGGCTAAGCCTAATTTTTGGTTATGATAGCGCCCGTATTTGTTTACATTTGAAGCTTAGCAGAATAGTGGATTTGTTGCCAATCTAGAGAAACCAAGCTTCCCAACAACTAAGTAACGTCTTGTTTTATTATTACGAATTAAATTATGTTTGATGCATTGTGGAATTATCATTTAAGTTATTAGCTTGTTTTTGCGTATAAATTGTAATTTTAAGTGTAAAAATTGTTTTTTTTTAATTGTTTTAACTGTACTTGGTGTTTTATGTTTTCCTATATTTTTTAATTTTTAATGAAAATATTTTGAATTGTTATGTATTTTTGACTTACCGCGAAGTAAGAACTGAATTAATTAGTAGCGCATGCGCATTAAATAAGCGGCGCTGAATCGTCTGCGAAATCATCTGTGTTTAGCGCCGAAGTGTGGCTATGGAAAATAAATATAGTGAACTTTAAAGAGTGCATTTATTCTGTTATGGTTTGTGCGCTACCGACGAAGTAGATTTAATTCAAAATTCGTTAACTGTTAGTTCAATATGTTTAAATAAAATGCACGAAAATTGCGTATAATTTAACATTCCATACAAGGAAGTCATGTGTAGATTTTTTTTATTTTCTATTGTTTTATTTGCATCTGACATCTGTTTCGTTACTCAAATTTGAGTTAATGAACGGCAACGCTTTTATCGTTTCAAAGCTGTTTACTTTCTTTTCGCGATATCGCTGTAGTTAGGCCTGAACCCACCACCAAAATGAAAAACGAGCCGGTTCTGCATGCTACCTCTGTGCTATCATTTCATCTATTATAAATAGGTTTTTATTCTTCACTTTCAGCAATGTTGATTAGCATCTGAGTGGCGCGGAAACCGCAGATCAGTGCAAAACCATCTATTGGTGACGTTGTCAAATGGTCTTTATGAGTATTACTTGGTTTAACCTCGATAATAATGTAGTTTTCTGAAGTTTTAGATTTTTTCCTTTGTGTATGCCTAATGCTCTACCTTGATGCCGAATTTCAAGCAGCTAAGTCATTTAGAAGGGGTCTAGGTTTTTGGTGAGTGAGTCAGTCAGTGAGTGATAAAAATAACACTTTTTAAACTTTAATAATTCCATAACTATAAGAGGTAGATTAATAAAATTTTGGATTCTAAGTATTCAAGGGAGCTCTATTAGACATACAAAAATTCAGGTTTGTAGACTAATAGGTTTTAAATAATGGCTGTCGAAAGTAGCTTGGAATGATTCCCGTAAGGTACACATGGGTGGTGTCTCGCTGTTTTCTTTTCCATCTCTTTCAAACTTGGCTGACGCATTGCCGTGTGTCTAAATATTTGGTGCTAGTTATAAAATTCAAAAAATCTTTATGATGGCAATGCAACATTCCTGCGAATGAGTTTTCAGCAGTTAGTGCATTAAAAAAGTTACCGTGAGAAAATCAGGTTGGTTAGTTGCAATAAAGCACCTGAAAATTCATCTGAAACAAAAAATGAATATGGTGTATATTTCACTCAAAGATTTGAAAACATTTATAATGAACAGCCGGTTCACTCATTCCATTATATATAATTCACTAGCTATACTCATGATAGGGCAGTTCAATAGGTCCAGTTATTGAATACTTTTTATGTAAATTAGATGCACATATTTTTTTTTCTTAAACTTAACTGTAACAACAGCGATACTAGCATAAATACTAGATAGATCTATATTCTGTCTCTGGACTCCGTAAACCGAAAAGTTTGGAGAGTAGCCGTTCTAGCTAATAACTAGAACTTTTTTTAACATTCATGTGAAAACACAATTGTAAAAGCTTGGGTTCTGCTAAAACCTGAAACTAGGACTCCACTTCTGAACATCCTTTCCCTTTGAATGTGATCATAATCTGGCTGGATACGGTTTTCATATGTTTTATTTTTAACTACGTCTTCTGTTCAAAGTGGAAAGCTAAGAGTTCCTAGTGCTTTGGTAGAAAGTTTTCCGGCATGTAACAACACTGATGGAGGGTTTCACCGGTTCATTGCTTTTGGCTTTTATTTAAACCCAGGACTTCTTTATCGTACAGCTACAAGTAACTGCCGCTGAACTACGAAAAACATTTTTCGAATAAAATAACTTCTACATAGGCTGAAGCTTGAATGTTTCGAGTTTGATGTGTTCTAACTGATGTTTGTGTTTTCAGCAATGTGATCTGAAAGATCTCTCTTCATTCCAATTCCAAAAGCGAACAAGTATGCTTCTCAATTAGAAGAATATTACCTTTCTAAATAATTTATCCCGACGTAAGAAGACGGCTCTTTTGCTGCCTGGGAAGAATAGAGATTTAACTCCTGAGTGGAGAACTTATTCAGTTCGGTTTCGTTTCGTTCGAAATAACTGATAAAAAATGACTCCAAATAACGGTTTCTGCTTTCAAATGACAATTTAAAGTAATAGTAGTTTTAATGTTTTAATCAACAGCATGTTGAATAACATTGTAACAGTCAACAGTCAGGCATGATTATAATAAAGTGGAACTGTGTGTGACAGTTTCACTTCATTATAATCATGAATATTGAAATATTGCTGAAGAATGGCAGCACAACCATTGCAGTCACCAGTCTGACGCACAGATGTTTTGTCAAGGTGTGCGAGATAACGACGAGAGTGCTCCTACTATTGTAGGAATTGCTCCATAGACCACAACACCTGGTATATGCTGAATGTGTCTAAGCCACAGACATCTTGGTTCCAAGCGCTCACCTGGCTGGCTTCTAATCAACACACGGCCATCACTGGCACAAGAAAGAAACGGCTGTCGTCTGAGAACACAACACATCACCACTCCGCTCTTCAGTGAGCTTGACATCACTGATGCGATTTGGAGTTAGTGCTATCGTTAGTGCTTACTGGGCATCTGGTTCGGAATCAAATTGTTGCAGTTTGCTGCGTCATTCTTGTGCCAACAAAAGCTCGAATATCTGCTGCAGATGCAGTACGCTGCACCAGACTTGCGACGAATACGGCGGTCTTCCCTTTCAGTGGGGCACGTGTGCGGCCGGATCCCGGCTTTCTTGAAAAAGCACTTCTCAGGGACAACTACTACCAGCACGCATGCACAGCGGATGCATCTCTGCAAATTTTTCTGCATTATCATGAAAACAAAATCCACCTTCGCTTAGCTCAATTTCGCGGCCTCGTTCAAACTCAAGAAGTTGCTAATAATGCTTTCTTCGTCTCCTTAAAAGCATTCTTGACTCAAATCTCGCTCACAACGCCCAATTCAGATGATAAATAAAGCGCATGAAGTTTACATTATTATGTATTTAAAGCAAACGTGATTTGCATATTCATCGTGGCGCTACAGCGTCCATTTATTTGCATAGCGCGAAATTTGAATAGCCATTACCTTTCATATGTGCAAAACACGCCTCTCAAATTTCATTAATCTAGCACAACGCCTTCTTAGTGCTAAGATTTCATTTTCCATCGATATGTAAAAATATTAGCCAGCGATACATTCGAAAAGAACGTCTGAATTTCATTTACGGTGAGGTCTATTTAAAGGGGAGGACTAGGTTAGGTTATTTGAATATCGCAAAGTATACGAAGGGAGGATTCTGGGAAGATTTTCTATGAGAAACTGTCTTCGCGTTCACGTTACAGATAGGGAAAACTATGAAAACCAATCACTCTGTTAGCCTGGGTTCGAACTATCAGCAGTCAGCATTCTTAACCATATGGCCATTCGGGGGAAGACGTCTAAGGGAAGGCATAAGTAGCTTTTGTTCAATAGATTTCTGTATGTTGTTTGTTACATAGTTTGTTGTTACATAAGTTTGAAATTCATCTGAAAGCTCGTCTCTGGCAGTTCTTAGATTTTGAGTAAAATCTTAATTCAAGCCGAAGCCCTAATAAGATAAACTTCTGTATTTTAATTTGATATTTACTTATTTGTCATTAATTTAACTTAATTTATTTTTTATCTACTTTGATTCATATTTTAATTTTTTTTATTATTATTATTTTATTATTATTATTTAATTTGCTTGACGACCTTTCACAGACTCCGGCATTCATAAATTAAACCCTATTTGAAGTACAGTTACGCCTCATACCAGTAGCTCCTGGTATGAGGATTCGTGATGTCTTTTTTATAAATCTGAAATTTTCAATTCATTAAGATATATTTACGCATGGTTGATGTAAAGAAAATGCCATATTCTGAAAGAAAAATTGCTAAAAACTACTTAAAATGTCAGTTTGCAGCAAGAAAAATAAGTAAAAATAAAGACAAAAAGAGTGAAAAGAGAACAAGTAGTTTCTCCATGTACAGATAATAATTAAGCACTGCTTATAAAACCCGAGTTGATCACCTAGGGTCGTTACCACGTTTTGCTGCGCGGGCGACCGCACGGGTTGCATTGGTTTTGGCGCCAGCCCTGTGTGCACCTATTTTTGAAAATTCTGTACAAGTTATATAAAAAAAGCTCAAAACATACAGAGGCTGTTCGCACATTTTTTAGACGATGTATATTGTATTCACAAAACTAAATTACATAAAATTTTTGTGTTTTAAATGTTCTATTTGACATCCCTTATTCTGAACTATCTTTCGACACCGCAATTTCCAGGGTAATAATGAAGTGTCAGAAGAGGTATTCTGTCCCATTCCTCCCGAACAGCTTTCCAGAGTCCTGTTAGGGTTTTGGGACAACGTTTGGATAATGCAGTTTTTAAAAGTCCGAAAGCACAAAAATCCATAGGTGACACGTCGGGAGATTTAGTAGGGATATCAGTGAAGAGTATGGCCTTGATACCAGTTTTTTGTTCCATTTCTTTTAGAAAATTTACAGTGGATTTTGATGTGGGACTGCTAGCTTTGTCCTGACGAAGTCTCACAGATGGATGGCACTGTGGGTAAAGCGATGGTATTTTATTCAGAAAAATTGGCGATAAAATATGTTCCTGATAGTATTTGGAGGTAATCTGGACATTTTTTGTACTCTCTTTATTTTTAACTTGCCATTATAAGAAAAACCAGCAACAATCATGAATCCCTTAGAAAAACTTTCTTTCGATTCTTTGAACCATGTACTTAAATTTTTTATCCCCTTTTATGATAATAAATGGCTCTTTTTTTGTTACAATCATTTAAATACACCCATGCTTCATTTATTGTGACAACTGTTTTCTATTTTTCTTTGCATAAGTGGTTCTCATATAGAATTCTGCAGCGCGTCCTGCGTCAAGCGATATGCTTTGGAAGAAGACGATGCGCATTGCGTTTTTTCGCTTTCTTAAGATTTAAATTTTGCTTACAGTGGACACCGAGCATTTTAATGATTTTGCAACTGTCCCTTGACCAGGGGGATTTTCTTTTAACATTAAACAACGTACGTTTGCAATAGTCGAAGATGTCCGGTTTTTCCTTGGATACTTGTTTGGAATTTTTGTCCCATTTGAGGCTCCAATTTGACGTTTGTTTCCTTTCTTGTTGATAATATTACCTATCGACGCTTTAGATATCACATAACCATAACTCTCACATTGTTTTTGGATAACGGAGTATGCATATTGCTCTTCGGAAAGAGCGTAAATGTAGCCTTCGAACCACTGCTTTGTTAAATTCGCCATTTTGAATAGAAACAAAACTTTCAAGCCACATTCAAGCCACGACGATAATTTTGACTTTTAAAAATACAGTACAATTGCAATTACTTCTTTTGCAGCAAACGATTTTTTATTACCGCTTACCAAAATCGTCTAAAAAGTGTGCGAACAGCCTCTGTATTTACAAAATTATATTTATAATGTATTAAATTCATGCTAACTCGTTCTGCACTTTGCAGTTATTAAGAATAACTTTAACACTTTTGTGACCGTGCTTTCATTATCTCGAAAACTATTTATGATTTCTCCAATTATTCCAAAATCTGAAAGTTCAGCAGCAGCCAACCCTAACACAAACGTTTTATGTTAATTAATACATATTAACAAATTCCACCGAAGAAAAATTCACCAGCTTAATAGTAATACAATAAATAAATGAATATATCAAAGAGCAACAGCGTACCCTAGCATTATGTACTGTTTACAAAGTAGACAACATGGTAACAAATACCTATTAAATATACAATTTATCTTTATAAATGCTTATTTAAATGCAAAATAAACCGTTGTGAGATTAACGATCGTAATTTTCTACTATGAATACGAATGAAACTTATAATTCCTTTGCCAATACAATCTAAAATTTTTAAATGCCTCAGATAAAATATAAAATATACGTACTGTAATTTGTAACTGACTTTCTTGCTTCGAAGTTCGACTAATTCACTGAATTACTCAGAACTGAGAGTTTCGGACACCATTAACGACTTCGACACATTTTCTTTTAAACTTCCTAAGAAATGAGCAGGAAGCCGAGCAAGTGAAAGCCAATGCTTCTTAAAAATTGAACTAGAAAAAAAGAAACACAAATGCGTGGGTTCATTTTTGGCAGACACTTCTTCAGTTTATTTATAAACCAATTCGTTTCTTCTTAGACGGGGGTAAAAGTTGTATTGTGTAAACGTCTATAAGCCGCACATTACTCCTCGGCGATGACGTCACATCATAAGCAGATGATAAACAGTTGATACGGGCTAAATACTATATATGGAAATTTCATCACAATTTTTATGTTTAACTCCTGATTTATATGTAATGCTTGCGATGCATTTTATTTAAAACCACTAAAGAAGCAAATACCATGTTATTAGCAATAAAGCTAGACTAAGTCGAAGAAGAAAATTTGGCATTTTTATTGTACTTTTTTACTTCCTTGTACGAAGTAAAGGAAGTATTGTAATCGCGAGAAATTTCGAGTATCATATTCAACGAAAATATACAATTTGATCGCTCTTAAATCCACTTGAACGAAGTTTATGCGTGACATCTGTAGGTACGGACGGAATAAAGGACTATTTTTTTTTTTTTTTTTTTTTTTTTCAAAAAATGGATATTTTTTTTTTTTTTTTTTTTTTTTACCGAAAAGGGCTAAAATGGATTCAGAAGAGGTTTTTTTTTCTTGGCTTCTGTGCGTGTACGTACGTATGTATGCATCTCGCATAACTGAAGAACAAGTAACCGTAGAACTATGAAATTTTGTATATGGTACTGCTATAACATGTAGTTGTGCACCTTCCTTTTTCGTTGCAATCGGCTGCACCAATCCTATATAAATATGTATGTACATATATTCCCATTCTGTTACCTGGCTCGGTGAGCTTAGTTTTTACTCTTATATGTTGGTAAGTTGTGTATATTTTGCTTTAGAAGTGATTGAATTATGTTGTTTTTATGTTGTGGTTCAGGATTTTATGTTTTTAGTTAATCTGCATGCAATAGTTGTAAAATTATCAACAATTTAAAAGTTTAATTCGTGAGTTAAGCCTAACGAACCGCCATTTGTTTACATTTGAAACTCAACAGATAAGTGAATTCAGTTTCTGAAACTTCAGTGTCTTTTTCCCGAGTGAGATTAAACGTAAACTTTCGGCTTTTGTGCTCCGAAAAATCTGCCTTGTTTCCCGCTGGTTGAATTGCTTTTTTTGCATAAAAACTGCAGTTTTAATTGTAAAAATTGTTGTTTTAATTGTCTTAATTGTACTTGTCGTTTTATGTTTTTCTGTATTTTACAATTTTTAATGAAGATGTTTTGAGATTTTATGTATTTTTACTTTGCCGCGAAATGAGAACTGAATTAATTGGATGAGAACCATATCTTTAATGGAATTCGAAGAAATAAGTTTAAATGAAGTCCAGCAAAAAATGTGTATGATATAATAAGCCATAGAAGGAAGTCATGTAGTGTCCACATCCAATTTTTTAATATATTAATTTAACGGACTGAATCAACAAAGATTTTGCTTCGTTTTTAAAAAAGTAAGTTATTGTATTTATCATATTCTTGGACATAACAAACTGCTGTTAAAGATGTCTATAACTGTAATGGTACTATATCTACCTCAAAATTGACTCAATAAAACTGATGCATGAATGTAAAATTAGGGAGGGAGAAATCCACAGAATGGCACAGATTTTTATATAGAACTCGGCCATTTTAAAAAAGATTAATATAGGCTTCTCTTCTTCAGAAGCAAAAACTTTGGAAATCATCGTAGATATAGCTCTATAATAGCTACCAAAAGCATAATAAAAGTATATCGATGAACACTCATTTGTATCAGGATTATCCAATCTTTCTGTTCGAAGGTTTCCTAAAACATTTTGCACACGACTCACCAGCCACAGATTGCCGCACGTTCCATACATTAGTAAAATAAACGTTAAAAAAATTGGAAATTACTAAATTTTCTTATCGGTTTATTACCTAATTTTCTATAACAAATGTAATAAATACAAAAAATTTAGAAATGGAGTGTAAAATTAAGCATTACAAATTTGCACACTAATAATTATGTCATATAGAATTATTTTTATAATTAATTATTTTCAGTTGCTTAGATAGCCCATTTCTAATGATTTTAGCCTTTACTTTTTTTAGTAATGGTTCGCTACAATATGTATTACTAAACTCGGATAAAAATCTGTAAGTATGTTTTTTTTTTTTTTTTTTTAAAAATTTTTTTTTTTTTTTTTTTTTAATGTTAACAAGTCAAGTTCTACGAAAAACCTTTTTATATAATCGAAAGCGAAAACAACTTCATTTTGCGTCACACATTTTGAAATCGGAAATTCTTTTTTTTTAATTCAATACGGAGTTTTTCAATGAGTTTAGAGTTATTTTAATTTTTTTTTAATCCCAGATGACCTTTTTGATAAGATAGTGAAATAAATAACTTTATTCAAAACCAGTTGCTTGTGAAATAACCTTCGATGCAATTTTAACTTCTATATGACCGCTTGAAATGCTTGTACAGTTTGTTGATAAATTGACTGTCGTCTTTGTGACATAAGTTTAAGTCTGGAAGGTTTTTATTGATATTTGTAAGAATCTCAAGTGATTCAGCTCTTCAGTAGTGCAGCAGGACGGAGCAGTTTGCTCCGAGCGCCATATTTTAGTAAGCAGTACTTTTCACGTGATACGTTTTATTTTTTGGACCATTCATTTATTTATGTTAATAATAATCTTTTATTATTTAAATAATAGTTCGTTTTCAACAACTACGGTCGAATTTCTCATTAACGAGCACTTGCGAGACCAAAGCTCTTATCCTTTATCAGGGAGTGGATGGGGAGACAAATGCGTCTAAACCGTCTTTGATCTTTAAACAGAAAATCTTTTTAAATAAATACATGTAAGAGCCATAATTTTATTTTCTAGTTTATATTCTTTTCGATCTTTTACCCGGGAACATAACCATTGTAAAAATATTTGTAAAGATTAATAAAATATTTTTTTTTTTTTTTTTAATCTGAAAGATCGGATTTTATATCTGAAAACTGCCCTCCGCTGACTGGCGATTCTGTCAAACTAAAGCTGATGAAAACACAGTGCCGAGAAAAAATCGATAACATCACTACAATGCAGTTATTCAAAAAATCTGAAAGTTTTCAGATTTTTATATTACGCCCAAAGGGGTTTTTGTTTCATTTACATACACATGCTCGTTTCTAGAGCATTTGTGTTAATGTCCGTTTGGGCTAAAAAATATTTAAAAACAGCATATCTTTATAATTTCCGATAGACAGTCTCGCGCGCTGGAGAAAAAAATGTTTTTTTGTGTGCAGTATTGCTGTTGTTCGCTTTGAAATTGTTCAGTTTGTTAATCAAAAATTCGTTAAAGTTTTAGAAAATATGAAATAGATAATAAAACAAATTCCAAATTTGGGCTCCCAGATGCCCATATTCGAGTGGAGGACTACGTTATTCAAAATCGGATATCCCTAGCTACCGGGGTTTTTTAACAGTGCGAGAAACATACGTACATTCATGCAGATTCTTCATTATTTTAATTTCTTTAAATATAATCTAGGGCTCTAATATTTGGTAGGAACAATTTGAAAAGTGAAACGCCGTTTTAGAGTGGAGAATGTAAAATGCCAAAACGAAATTAATAGCCCTTCTGTGTAAATTGCCATTTTGGGATACAAAGAGAGAATTAGTGAATTTCAAAAATATTTGCTAGGACATTCTCGTTACTTTGAAATAAAATTAATTAATTGTTTAATTAATTATATTTTTCATTGTATAACTTTATTAATCTTCAATACATAGTTTTATTATCTTTATTAATCATCTAAGCAACTTGAACAACAACAGTTTAATTTCAATAGTTAAATGCAAATAAATACAGGGTGTTTATAAAGTCCCGGACTCATTTTGATGTTTAATAACTCATAAAATAAAAAAGATAGATTAAAATTAATAACATAAATAGTTAGGTAAACTCAAAAAGTTTCATGACCCTTGTCAATGAATTTCCACGTGTGCTCCCTTCGTCGCACGGAGAATATCAAGTCTATATTCAATTTCACGCCAGGTACCGGCAAGCATGTCGGCATCCACAGAGGCTATTGCGGTTGTCATTCTGGCTTTTAGGTCATCCATGTTCGACACTCTCCTCCTGTAAACGTTACCCTTTACAAATTCCCAAAGGAAAAAGTCCAGCGGCGTTATATCAGGTGATCTGGGTGGCCAAGGAATTGGACCTCCTCGCCCAATTCATTTTCCAGTAAAATAGTCATTCAAAGAACTACGAACGATGGTACCCCAATGAGGTGGTGCACCATCTTGTTGCAAAAAGACATGTGGCTGAAGCTCTTCTAGTTGTGGAAATACGAAGTTTTCCAACATGTCTAAGTATACGACTGATGAGACCGTCTTTTCTGTAAAAAAGAAAGGCCCAATGACACGGTCGTGCATTAGTCCACACCACACATTAACCTTTGGGAAATCCCTTTGTGCCTCATGGTATTCATGGGAGTTTTCAGATTCCCATATGCGCACATTATGGCGATTAATAGTTGCCAAAAACAGAAGAGAGAAAATGCAATTAATAAGCAGACGATATTTAAATGCAGATATTTAGACTGGAAAATGAAATTATCTGAAATTCACCACGCGCGAAGACGATATTTACAAAAGTAACGATATTCAAACCTGAAAAGGAAAATATATGTTATTCCATCAATAAATGCCACAAGTTTGTTTATATCTTCATTATTTTATGAGTTATTAAGCATCAAAATGGGTCCGGGACTTTATAAACACGCTGTATTACTTACGAAATAGTACAAAAATATATCTGTAAAAGAAGTTTTTAACGTTCTTCCATCCCCTAGGGAATAAGGGATAAACGCAGAATGAGCACTAATATACATGTTTTTAAAAAAATGTTTGTGTCCTATAGTATGGGTCATATGCTGCTAATATATGATTTAGTACAAATTAAAAAACAATATTGCTTTTACGAATATTTTTTACCTGATAAAAACAATGTATGTATTTCTGTGCTTCTGACTGGTGTTTTATCAAATTTCCATCGTTAGTAACATAATAATACAACTACAATTAAATGAATATGATGAACAGTACTAAAATAACTTCATTTAACTGTAGATATATGGCTACCAGATTAAATTCCGTTTTAATGTCAAATTATAAGTAAGATAAATACACAACGGTGTTTTAACATCAAAATGATAAGTGGACCTCCTGAAATTCTAGGTACCCATTACTTTCAGTTCTTAAAATATCATATCTTGATAGTTTTGGGTAGTTTTCCGGTGATTTGACAGAAATCTTCTCTTAACTTGCTGCTGCCCAGACTGTATACTACTTAGTGAGGTAAATGCCACCAGGAGTAACGATTGACCTTAACTTTTTTAAGTCTAACAGTGCAATGCCACCCTGGCAGATGCTGTTCACTATAACAGCCAAACCCTACATCGGGTAGGGCTAGTGATTCAGACGGTGTTTATTGAAATTTAAAGTAAAAAAACTTACGTAGGAAAACAAGGCCTATTATAAACATTTAAAATACATAGTTGATTATACAGTTAAGCTACATAAGCAGTTAAGCTACGTAGTTCTTGCATTATCGTAGTCGCATATTGGCACATAGTTATTCATTTTATGTTGCCAATATATGTAACGCTACTACAGCTTGCAAAAGCACTCAAAAATTATATCTCAAGATGAGCTATGCGCCTCTATTACTCATACATATATTAATTAGAGCACAGTTTTACTGACATACTCTTTATAACATTGCATTAACAAAAATTTTATGCTGGTCACAAATAAAACTGGATTACATACATAAACAATAAAATAATTAAAAGCCTCAGTTATATACAATTTATGCATACTGCCACAATACTGAATGTGTTGGCTACCATTTAAACAGGATTATGTATGCAAAGAATGTATCATAAAAGCACTTCATTAAACAGAGGTTGCATTATTTATTGTTTAAGTACGTTACTGCAACGAAGAATATAATTATTAACATAATTGAACAATTTAAGTACGAAATCTGAAATATATACCACGTGACTTCCTTGTATGGCCTATCAAATTATACACATTTTTTGCTGCATTTCATTTAAACTTATTTCCTCGAATTTCATTAGAAATATATTTCTCTTTCAATTAATTCGGTTTTCATATCTCGGCAAGGCAAAATTACACAAAATCTCAAAACACCTTCATTAAAAATTGTAAAGTACACAAAAACATAAAACAGTAAATACAGTTAAAAAAACAGATTTTACAGTTAAAATTAGTGTTTGCACGCGAAAACAAGCAATCCAGCCTGATGGTAGGAAGACAGACTTTTCGGTGTCAGAACTGAGAGTTTACTTTTGGCCCCACTCGGCGAAAAGACACTGAAGTTGGTGCACAAACTGACTTAATTCACTATTCTACTAAGAAATTCAAATGTAAACAAATGGCGGCCTCGTTAGGCTTAGTACCGCTTAAATCGGTGATAATTCTACAACTATTGCTTGCAGATTAACCTCGTACCGGTACGCATGATTATCAATAAACCTCATAGTGCAGGGATGTCCAGAATCGCTGTTGTAATATCAAACTGAAAATGAATCTAATATGATGTAAGGTCCCCATTCAAAGCTAAATAGGTCGCACGGTGTGACGCATAGTGGACAGAGTCCCCGTGGCAATCGATCCCACTTCTGCAGGAAGGCAGCTTTCAAGAACGTCTCAGATCCTTCCAGATACGTTCTATAGGGTTAAAGTCAGGAGATCTGGTTGGCCAATTAATGTGTCGAATATACTTGCTTTCCAGGCCATCGTCGAGCTTAGCCCTGTGTGAACGAACGTTGTAGTCTATCAATAGGAACCCAGGACCAACTGCGCCCCTGAAAAATGATGCGAAAAAATAGAGCCTAAGATCTATGGATCTATGGAAATTATTGAACATAGAGTTCTATGATCCCCTCTCTGTATCTCACCTCAGTGAGAAAGCCTTAGTCAAACACATGCAGGAGTGTGTGGTCGTCCAGCACAATGTCTGCCCAAACCGTTACCACTTCACCATCGAAATACTCTTTTTCCCTGTCCTCAGGAAAAAGGAGTATGAATAAGACAGGAAAGGAGTATGTATAAGACAGGAATGGTATCGCGTTCTAGGCTATCTCAAGGTACAGTTACTTCAAGAATTGGATCCAGGCTAAATCTCAACTCATCTATGAAACGTTCCACCGAAGTTTGATTCAAGGCGCATGTTGTCTGCACCGTGCTAAACACGCTGCCTTGTGCACTGCAGTGAACGGGATGCAAACAGCGGGTCTTCTCTCATACAGCCCTACCTCATAAAGGCTTCGAACAATTGCAGACTCGGGCTCCAGTGGCAACATGCAGCTCACATGGGAGCTGTGAAGCTGTAGCAATCCTTTGTCGCCGCGATGAAATTTCTAAATGACGTTTCTCATTTGTCGTTGTCTATGTTGGCCGACCTTGTCCAAGTCTTCTCAATACGGAACTAGAGTCCTGAAACTGTTTCTACCAACTGCAGATGACATTTAACTCTATAGCCACCTGCGCTTGCGATTGGCGTCTGTCGTCGTGAAGCGTGCTCAGTGCGACCACGTGCATACTGAATCTAATTGCATCAGCATTTTTTAATGCTAATCGTCGGTAATTTGTATTTTATAAAAGCCGTGTTGCTTTTATTATCTTATTATTTAAAATTATTTTTTAGATTTACGGTTTATTTTGCTAAAAACGCCTGATTGCTGGTTCTGGTGATTCTGCGCTGTTTTAGTTACTGCGTTAAGGCGCTGCAGTTTTAATTATTATTAATTAATTTAATCAATTGCTTATTTAATTAGCTAAAATTTATTAAGTTAAATTTAATTATTGCGTGCGCGTAATTTTTCGGATTTTGGTTGTTGTGTCTACTTAGTTACCCCCAAGCTCACGCTGTCAGGGGCCTAGTAGACTTTCGCCCGCTCATCCGTCTGCCGAGACACCTTCGTGTGAGCTCGGTTCCGGGGCGCGGGACTCCGGTTTTTGTCAGGGCGCTGGATTTTCTGTACATTGGAATGCGAAAATGGATACGATACTGGATGCTGTGAGGATACAAATTAAGGAGTTAGAAATTGTCAGACAAACAAATGGAGAATTTACTGACACAGAAGGTAAATTACATAACTTCTTAATAAGTATGATGGATATGCTAGTTGCGGTCAGCGCACAGCTAACGCAACAGGATTTAAATAATACTCCCGTTAGTATTACACAAAACGGTCAGAAAGAAAACGATAGAGACAGAAGTCCTATAAAATTAAATGACAACAAGCATAAGGAAATTTCTCTTGATCAACCTACTAGTTCAGATGATGATTTACCTAAAACTAAAGGTGATCATACCATC
>KK122334.1:500994-512298 GCA_000611955.2 Stegodyphus mimosarum
ACTCTAATTAGATTTTCTTCCATCTAAAGAAATCTTATCATCTGAATTTGAAGAAGGAATCAAATTTGTGGCAATCACACATGTTATTTATGATTTCATTCTCCTAGAGCAGAGACTTCTAGCAGTAGCTAGAAAACTCTCACATAATCTTCAATAACAAAAGATGGAAATATTGTACAATAAAAGGTCTTCAATAAAGGTCTACAATAAAGGTCAATAAGGAAGAAAAACGGAATTCATCTTCCTAATATCCTCTTATCAGCCACAAATCAGTTACATAGAGACAATTAAATATTACTTCATACACAAGGATGATGACCTCTGCTTTCCTTAAAGTTAAATACTTTTTGAATCACTAATGAAAATTAATATACACTCATGTTTGTGAAAATTGCAACACCATGAAGGACTTACGCGAGTGAGCTGAAATTTTCAGGAAATGCAAAGTAGCGCATGATATGCAAATGATTAGAATTGCAAATCCGTAGCGCATGCGTATGCTGAGCAGCGCCCTCTGAACGGCTGATGGATCCGAATAAATAGACGGCTGTAGCGATCTAATCTAATCGATTCGGAGGGTTGCCTTCACGTGTTGAACTCACTGATTTCATTTCAAATCATGACATCGACGTAGCACTTATAACTGAAACGCATGCTACGCCTAGTATTCGGATTACGATCCCAAATTTTAAACGCTACAGATGTGATCGCCTAAGTCACCGAGGTGGGGGGGTCGCCGTCTACGTCAGAAATTCGCTACAGTCCTGTTTGATAAGTGAAGAGCGCCACAACGGGCTCGAATTGGTTACAGTATCTGTTCTTCTTCCGCAGTATGGAAATGTCTACTTCATAGCCGCTTATAATCCTCCACATAATGTGCTTAATACTAACCATCTTGCCAAGATTTTAGACCCCAATAAACAGGTAATTCTCGCTGGTGATTTGAATTCCAAAAGCCAGGACTGGAGTTGTCGAAGAACAAATAAAAATGGTATTAAACTTGCAGAATTTATAAACAATCACCCAATTTATTTCCATGTGCCTACGGAATTTACTTATCTGCCATTGAACCCGCATAAAGGGGACATACTAGACATTTTTCTAGCCACCATCTCAATTTCGTTTAATATGGAAGTTCATCAGGAGCTTGATTCTGACCACTGTCCGGTCATCGCTTCATTAGGTACAAACAAAATAAGGACAGATGATTTTATAAATGCAACAAACTGGAAGATGTTTCACGAGCAGTTATGCGAAAATCCTTTCAGGGCTCAAAGACTCAGAACTACTGATGATATTGACTCAGCGATTCAAAAGCTCACTGAGGATATTCAAAATGCGTATAATAGCTCTACAAAGAAAATCCCCAAGCATCATGTCACTGATAAATTGCCCACACATATTAAAAACCTAATTAAAGAAAGAAATAAGCTCAGGAAACGTTTTCACATTACCTATGATCCCAATACTAAAAGAAACATGAATAAGCTTAATAGAGATATTAAAAAACAGATCGCCTCTTACCGGAAAGAAGTATGGGATGAAAAAATAGAAAGTTTCAACAATCCTGGCAATGCCTTCTGGTCCTTTATCAGACGCTTAAAAAATAAACCTACAGTTAATAGGCCAATTTATAACAATCAAAGTATTGCACTTACGAATATAGACAAATGCAATGTATTGGCTGACCATTTTGAAACACAGTTCACTCCGAACAACACTCCCAAAAATCAAGAGTTTTGGACTAATGTCTCCCGCAAAGTTTCTGATTGGTTTAACAACCTAAATGATGATCGGGGTATCAAATTAACTACACCTCAGGAAGTTATTAATATAATCAAGAAGTTAAGGAATAGAAAAGCCCCTGGACGTGATAACATTAATAATGTGGCTCTTATGGCTCCCTATCAACATCATCACAAGGTACACAGGTATTTTAAATGCTTGCCTGCAAAACAAATACTTCCCAAATAGCTGGAAATCTGCTAAGATGATCGTTATCCCAAAATCTGGAAAGGACTTGACGAGACCTGAAGGCTACAGGCCTATCAGCTTGCTTCCGAGTATGGGCAAAATATTAGAAAGGATCATATTGGCAAGAATTCAACCTCATCTGGATAAACTCCCATTAGAGCAATTTGGGTTTAGAAAAACTCTATCCACGACCAAACAGCTTGTAAGGATGAATGAATTTATAGGCAGCGCTATGCACAACAAAAGATATGTAGCCCTCCTCATGCTAGACGTGGCGAAGGCATTCGACCGCGTCTGGCATGAGGGGCTTATTTTCAAATTAATTAATTTAGCGTTCGGCGCTGAACTGATTCAGATAATCTACTCTTTCTTAACCAGCAGAACCTTCTATGTGCAAATTGGTGATGACCGATCCAATAGTAAACAGATTAATGCCGGCGTCCCCCAGGGGTCTATCCTAGGCCCGGTACTTTATCTTTTTTATGTGGCAGATATACCCGCAGAACATCAAGATCCAAACTTCTTTATGGGTTGTTATGCTGATGACACAGCATATGCTGTCAAATCTGCATCGCCTAATTTCGCAATATCTAAACTTCAGAAATTCATGCCTAAGCTTGAACTTTGGTGCGCCCAATGGCGAATAAAAATCAATGCGGACAAATCAAAACTGATGATCTTCAAAAAGAAGAAAAAGAACACTCCAATCAGAGAAAAACTAAAACTATTCGGGACTGAGGTTCCGCTAGTGAAAAGTGCCACTTATTTAGGACTTAAATATAATTCAAATTTTCAATGGAGCGACCATATAAACCACATCAGAGGCAGAACAATAGGAATCATCCAAAATCTCACTCCTCTTTTATCATCTTCTTCTATGCTTGATTTGAAGCGTAAGAAGCACGTCTATGTCTCTATCATCAGACCCATCTTCACCTACGCGTCACCCGCCTGGGCTTCAGCCCATCATAAGGATATTAAGAAGCTACAGATTGTACAAAATAAATTACTGCGTATGATTACTAATGCCCACTTCTATGTTTCAAATCATACGTTACACACAGATCTGAAGATCGACACAGTTGAAAGTTACCTGCATAAAATGAACAAAAATTTTTATGAGAAAGCACAGGACTGTAGCCATATGTCAGACTTAAATGTTTTGAATTACATGATACTGGAAGAGGACTCACTGATTAGACCTTATGCGGCCCACCTCACAAGGGACTTAAACTTCCCAACCTAACTGTCTTAGTTACACAGATTGCTAGTGTTTTTCGCTTTTTCTCACTTTAATGTTTGCTTAAGTCTTTCTTACCCTTTACTTTAGATTGCACTTTCTACCTACACTAATTCGATGACTAAATCCTCTACAGCTTACGTTTTTCCTATTTCACACTGACCCCTGTTGTCGCTGTTTTTCAACTTGTGTATACTCGTTATTTGTTATGCTGCTATCCTCACGGCTCCTGTGTCTTGCGCATTCCGCTCTTCTGCTATCTGCTTCTCTGGCTTTGTGCGTCCTGCTCGCCCCCCGTTTTCACCGAAGACCTTCCTTTACCTGTCACAGCTTCAATGTCATGTGCCCTCTGGGCTTCATTTTCATGAGCCGGACAGATCGCGCTTCGCGCGATATTCCGGCCATACTTGCACGGAACGGAACGGAGCTTGCGATTGGCTTGCCTCTAACCTAGCGACAATTCTTTATCTCACTCCGTCATCCATACGATCATGGCTACTCATTTTACCATGGCTACTCATTTACGTTAAAAAAGTAATCCAACTCTTGCGCGAAACATGGCGAATGTCGTGAAGGAGTAGCAGCGTACAAATCGGTAACGTGAGCAATGGTAACACTGTACGAGGGGAAGAAAAAACTTTTTTTTGTCTCCAGCGCGCACGACTGTGTATCAGGAATTCTAGATATGCTCTTTTTAGATATTTTGTGACACTGCTATTGAATTAAATTTTATGGTTTAAGTGCGAAGAACATGATATTTAATAAATAAAAGTAACACACAACAGTAACAGTTTGTTTGTTTGCTTGTTTTGCGCTATTTTTTATTACTCTCATTTTTTTTCTTTTACTCTTTCTATTTCAAGTCCCTTAATTCTTTTATTACTTAGATCATTTTCAAAGCATATTTTTGTACTTCCAGCAAAAGTACTTCTACTTCTTCGAATTCTTTGTCTTGTATGGAAATAGAACGGTTGATGCCCACTTTTGTGCTGCTTTTAAGGTATTGTAGATCTTTTCGTCCCTATTTTTCATCTGAAAATTTTGTATTTCTGTGTGTTTATTATTTTTTTCTATGCAAAATATAATAATAACTTTTTACTTGATTAATAAACTCAAATTTTAATGCAAGGTTTAAAAAGGCTTATTTAGTTGTAGTTTGTTCTTGCTTCTTCTTCAAATATAATATTAAATTTTAATTTATTTAAAAAAATATTCTTTCCTTTCTGACCTTGGTTATTTTTGAATATTTTTGCTTTCTACAAAATTAAGTGCTTTTTTATGAATTTATACATTTCTCAATTACGAGACATTGGTTTTCTATAACTAAGTTCTACAAGTAAAAATTATTTTATTCATTTTTTTTCATTTGCATTTGCTGAAGATTTCAAAATTATGTCTAAAATTTTTTTAATTTAATTTAAAGCATTTTTTCTGAATATTTTTATTTGCTTCACTTTCGTTTTTGAAGTCTATTTTCATTTCCGCTCTGTTGAGGTTGGGCTGTCGAATAGCACGCTTTGTTTTTGAGTGTGCTGCATCTGTTGGCTCAAAAACAAGCTTATCATTTTGCATTTCTTAGGGTAACAACCTTCTGAAGGAAATTTGCAAAGAAATTTAAATCTTTTTTTTTTTTATGATCTTAAGTTTATATATATTGCATATTCTTTTCTTACTTCTGTGCTCTTCAGGACAGTTTTTAAAGTTGCTTGTAAAATCCTGGTATACGGTACGGCCTTGGCACGATTTTGAAAATTGTCGCCAACACCAAAATGACTTGTTTATTGCTCATCATAAATACTGCGTTTTACTTATCATAATGTCACCAAATCCCGTTAGTAACTTATACTCGGATTAAGCTAAGAACCATTATAAGATCGCTCTATTTTCTATTGAAAACTTAAATTATTGGTATTATCTATGTTTCCATTTAAGAGCTTTTCATTTTACACTTTGTTGTTTATAAATATTTTGCACACGTTCATGGGAAGATAATTCTGAATTATCTGAAATTATAAAACAAGGTAATTTCCTAACGTATGTGCATGATTAACAAAAGCCATGCATTATTTAAGTAAGGTACAAATTATTTAGCAGCCATGCTACATAAGCTATGGCATTAGGAGAAAAAATTGATTAAATGTCCGTTGTGAAAAAAGTCTAAGTTGTCAGTTACATGCATTATATCAGTGGCAGATTTTCGAAATGACAGACCCAATTAGCCTACCTTTTCGAGGGTTCTCATTTTACAAGAAGATATTTTTACTATTATAAAAAGGACTCGTTAACGGTTTGGAGGGTCTCTTGGAATATCAAGTTTCTCACCATTACGATTCCAAGCATCAAAGTTAATTATTTCTGAGTTAATCCATACATCAACTTCCAAATTATAAAATTAAAAGTAAGAACTGATCGCAATACATAAATTATTTAAGAAAAATAAATAAAATGCATCATGAAAACTAGCATAGGTATTCATAAATCTTTATTTGTGATATTTATATAAATTACTAAAGCAAATTCTTTCCCAGTAACATTTTAAACAGAAATATATAGTACAGGGTTCTAATTTAAAAGTGGAAAAAATAAAATAAAATTTAAAATATTAAGAATTAGTTATATTTTTAAATCTTTGAGTTCTTTTCTCAGTTAAATAAAGTGCTACTTTGGTTTGAAAGACGAGTTAAAGATCATGCAGAAGGAAAACAGTTCTCAGAACTATCAGTCTGAGATACTGAGAGATTTATGTAGTGATAAATAAAGATAACGTGAAGTAAATGACGTAAAATGTGAAAGACTGGACTGTTCATGTTTTTAGCATCAATAAAACTCTATGGTTTAAAAGAAAAAACAATTATATTAGAAGCATAAGATTTTCCTCAATGAAGTGTCGCAAACCGTTTAATATTTCTCATGACCTTTGAAAATCATTTATGTATCAAATCGGTAAGTTATTTTTCAGCAAATATTAACTGCAGCAAGCTGAGCAATAAAGTTTTCTTTCGCTTTGCACCTTTCCAAACAATCGAATGTGTAGACCAGAAGAATTTATTTGCAGCGAAACGTAATCGCTTAGGAAACGTGGAAGAAAAGGTTAGATCGAAAGTAGTTTTTGTCGCTGATGTTGGCAGCAGGAGAAGCAGCAGACGATATTATGAAAAACGAATGCATCGTCATCGTGCGCGACGACCCCTCGCAAGGGTCGAAATATGCACCTATTTTAGATAATAGTGAGCACGTTGTAAATGCCGACAGAATGCCATCAAATAAAAAGTTGATCTTCTGTGCTGCTGGAATATTCGTCTGCTACTTCTATTTTGGAATATTGCAAGAAAAAATGTAAGAAATTAATGATTTAAGGTCAACGATCGCTTAAAATATGGTAGTTTAAAACGCTGGCCAATGAGCGAACGACTTGTGTGACGATATTCGCGCTTAGCTTCGTTTACAAAATGTAGAAGTTCACGCATTTCATTCGAATATTTGGAATATTTTTTTGAAATGCATATAGTTTACATAAATTTCTAAAATCAGACCATCATTATTCATTGTTTCCACTTCACACTATGTGACTATGCGTTTCAAAATGGGCATGAATTAAAATAAAAGATACATATTTCTGAAATTCTGTAAATGATAGTATATAATTGACTATAATTTTATAACCTATAAATTTTTCATCTACATCTACTAAGATAAATATTTAATTGTTATTTTCAATAGATCAGCATTTCTGTCTCTTCATGTATCTTAATACTGTAATCTGGTTAGGTATAAATTATGAAACTTGATTTATTATAATATGAATTTATTATTGTGTTTAAAATATTCTCAGTGCAATTGTGGGTTTTCACCTTTTAAAAATTTTAGATTTATGTCTTTTGTATGCTCTATATTCTTGTATGTATTGAACAGTATTTGAGCATTTACATGTAATCCATCAAAAATGTTTCTGAATTCATTTCATATATAGATCATTATTAACTTACTTTGTGTAACTGCTCAGTATGTAATTACTTGTGTTTCAGCTGTATAATAGTAATGTTTTTAGATTTAATACTTTGACAGTTTAGATTTAATTTCATAACGTGTTGTTTATTATGTGTTTCTTTTAATTTTTAACAATTAGTAATAACATACTTTTTCTAATTAATTCTTTCTGTGTAATTTTTCTGTTATACTGTTGATATATATATTTACCTAATGACAAAATTTAAACTTCAATCCTCTGCCAAATATTGTTTCATATCAGTCAAATATGCTGGACCGTTCCTTTCTGATAAGTATTTAAGTTGTAATTAGTTTAAATGGTCATACATTTCATTTGTCGTTGATGTGATTAGAAATTTTTTTCAAAAATTTTGCAGTATGCATTCCTGATCTACAGAAATAATTACTTTATATGGGCATATTCTGTTAAAACCTGCAGTGCTCATGGCTGGGTAAAATTGTTAACATACTGCTAAATATCCTTCAATTAAAAAGGGTATCAAAATACAGAATTATTTGTTATTGGCAAAATTCTCCAGCACTTTATCATTATATATATATATATATATATATATATAATGATAAAGATATAAGCATAAATATGTAATGTGAGGTTATGTTTGCATAAGATAAGAAATATGTAAATCAAAGTTATATCTTTAATTGTAATAGTCTCTTAACTCTTCATTTTAATTTAATTGTTTTTCCTTTCTATCCTAAAAATTGTAACTGTTGTAATAAATATTTCTAAACTGCATTATTTCATAATTAAGAAATATCACATGAATACAATAACAATTTTAAATTTGCTAGTCAAAATTTAAAATTAACTTATTGAAATGATATTAACTGAGAATGAAATCACTCTGAGCTGAGTTTTCATCTTAGACATGTTGCATTTTCACTTTGGAATTTTTTTCTGCCAGCCTGTTCACATCTACTGCTCTTTCCTCCTTCAAAATGAATTGTTATATGGATGTAGGAAAAAAAAAAAAAAAAACAAATGGGATCAAGAAAGGGCACATAGATTTTACCCCTTATTACTGAGTAATTCATTTTAAGAATGTACTACTCAAGAATAAAAAAATGTCAAATTGGTGATTACAATAGTTAACATCATTTACATTCCAATCTGTGTTGCTCTAAAAATCATATCTGCTGCATTGAAAACTTCTAAATTATGTATGTGTGTGTGTATGTCGTTATTTTAGTATAAGCTGGCTCTTGTGTTTACATAAAATTACAATTAGAACATTGTTTTCAATAGGGAATATTAAAGATGTTCATGTTATAGTTAAGTTCAGATATAAAAAAATAGTAAATATTAGTAAAATTAATTGTCATTTAACAGAAACCTGTTTTTTGCAGTGTAGCTGGAAGATGGAGATATGCCCTATAATCAAATTATTATAAAGAACAAGAAAAAACAAAATTAATTTTAATGATTTTAATGTGTATGTATATATAGATAGAAGAAAATACTGTAATAAAAATAAATATTAAATGTACAATATGGGGGAAATATTAGTTTTGATGTATCCTGAATTTTTGATCAGGCCAGTTACTTGTATCACCCAGCCCTAAGTAAAATTGCAGTCTTTAGTATGATCCTAAAAACCTTAAGTGTTATTGTTATATAATGTTAACTTTTAGAAATGGACGAATAAATATGATACTGAAGAAAAAGTGCTTTTAATTGTCTGTGTTTTTATGTTCAGTTTATATATTTATAATGCTATATAAAGAGAAATATGATTTTCCATTTTAGTTAGAAAAAAGAGTAAATAGGTGGCAAGTTGGGGAGGGGGAATTGTCCATTAACATTTTTATCTTTACTGGAACATTTTAATGAGAGTCGGGTTTTAATTTTGATTGATAACAGCATATTTTCTTATTATGATATACATATGTCCTTGATATTTTTTCTGAAATTTTATCTACATTTGAATTATTATTCAAATGTGCTATCCTTTAAAAATATTACATGTTTAAGTCATATTATTAAAACTGTGGCTCAAGTATAATCTAAAGTGTATTTTAAATGATTTATCACTTATGTATGAGTATACTATAAAAATTTATGTAAATCTGGAAAGAATAATGATGTTAAGGATAACGTTTCGTCTTGCATTTTCCATAGTAGCATTTATATAACAGATACATTAGAAATTTATTTTTTGCAGAACAAGGAGTACGTATGGAGATGGTGACAAGTTTACTTTTACAGCTACACTTGTTTTTGTACAGTGTGTTATCAATGCAATTTTTGCAAAAATTAGTAAGTAAAACATTTAATTCAGTCTGTTTTTGTGTTTTTCATTGGTCATAATGTCAATTTTAATAAATATAAAATATTTAAACATAAATTTTACATTTTAGGAAAGTTCTCCTGCCCTTCAGGGTTATAATAGTTGCTCACATTCAGTATTTTTCAAGAATCACTCTCACCAAATGAGTTTGAAACATTCATTTAGTGAAAGTGAAATATCTATCAGTATATGATATGTACTTTATTGACGATGATTTGAGTTTCTTTGTATCTTGGAGCAGGGCAATAAAATTCAAAATTAAAACCAAAGAACAATAATTTCTCCTTCCCTACAGTCCATTGTTATTTTTTGGACCTTTTATTTATGTGCATGCTAATATGATTGAATCCTACATTATACTTGTTTAGTTAACTAGGACAAAACATCCAAGAGCTATCTGCGTATGGGAGGCATGCCTTTATAGATTTTCTAGGGAAAAGTAGCTTATACAAAGTCAGAAATCCAAGCATGTAATATCCAGAATGGTCTAATATTTGGACCTTCTGACAACTAAAGTTTAGAAATAAAAAGAAAGTCTGCCATAAAAGCAGTTTTTCTCCGACTAATTGAGATTTTTGTTCATCACCTTTAAACACCTGCTAGTGAGGGAATCATATCATGCCCAAAGGCAATACATTAATTGAGGTTGTACTGATGTTAACTTCAACTGCTCTTTCAGCCCTTGAATAGTTTGGCCAGTGGAAACATTTTCCATCTGACCTAAACAATGAGTAAATTCCTGAAACAAGTTTTTTTAGAGTGCATTCTTGCTCATATTGGTTTTGTTGGCATACCAGCAGAGGCTTATTATTTTGTTCATATGTTATTAATCCAGTTTTAGTATATGATGAAATCTTATTCTTTGAAACTGTACATCGATCAATGAGCCAATTGGAATTTTGCATGCACCAAAATGTTGATATAAAATAGTTATTTAAAAACTGATGCTGAAGTAAATCCATCTAAGAATTGATGTTTTAATATAAAAATCTGAAGTATAGAGCATTGCAAGATCATATGAGAAAGAGTCTGTGGATATTTTTAAAAATGCTTGGCACAATTTAAAACTTGGCAGAGTTATAGCTATCAGATTTCATGATGATGATAATGAGAGTCAAAGGTTTTCAAATATCACAAAAAGGAGCAAAATTTTCCAATTAATGGAGTATCAGAAGAAATACTAAATGAAGAGGACATAATGAAGTCTTACATTGCAATGACAATGCCTCAATCATCAGTCAGTTAGTGGTATAGTGAATATCAGTAATATGATTTTAAATTTAAAAAATATCACCTTTTTGAGTCACATTTTAGTTTCATGTGGTGATAATTTGGGAAAAATCTTTATGCAAAAATACTTCTTTCTTAAAGAAATAAAGAATATTTTTTTGCATAATTTCTGCATGTTATGTTAACAGATATAACTGTTGATCTAAAGTCTGGAATTGTTAAAGTCCCAACGATTTTTGATCTTGAACTTTGTGCTGTATTCACATTGTGCATTGTAAAAAAACCGTAAGAATACTCAGGTAGACAATTTGTTCATTTGGATTTGAATTACCAGTGTTCAACAGTCTTAACTGTTCTGTCATTGATGAGACTTTTAAATATTTTGCAGTATTATATTACAAGAGGTTGAAGTCAGTACTTCATTTTCTAACTTAACATTCTTTTCTATCCTTTGTCTTTCAGCTATTTTAATTCAAGCAAGCTCATATTTGGATTTGAAAAAAAAAAATAATAATAATTGTATAAAATAATTTTTGTTAATAAAAAAAAAATCTCAAAGAGAAA
>KK122334.1:520123-535417 GCA_000611955.2 Stegodyphus mimosarum
TTCTTTTCTAGCAATTTTAATTACTGGTGAAATATGGGGCTTCTTGCAGTTTGTAGAAAAATATCCCTATATTATTTATAATATGTTAGGATTTTCTGTGATGAGTGCACTAGGGCAGGTAAGTGATTTCAGAATCTAAAATAAATTTTTATATCATGGGTCTGAAAATTAACAACTGTATTTTATAATATTGTCAAGTTTGCTTCAAAATTTATTTACAGAACTCTTTAAATATTTTTACGTTGAATCTAAATAAAAAGGAGAATTAAAAAAATACAGGATGGTTACAAAATAGTATGAGATATTCAGAGCCCATTTAAGTTTGCACATTTGTTATTCTTTATCAGGTCTCATAATATACCTGTTTTAGTCTGTTAGAAGGGAAAATAATAAGCTTTTACTATTAAATAAATTACTATTATGATATCAGATTTTAAAAAAATAATTGACTATTTATAATTTAGAATTCAGGATTAGGCTATATTGTTGTCATTGCTCAATAAAGTAATTTAGGGGGCAAATAGCCATTCATTAGTCTTTATTCCTCAGGAATGTAATTTAATACTCTGATAATTCTGTATCCACTTTTTATTGAATAGGAGGAATCCATGAATGACTGAGTGATTAAAATCACTGAACAGTGGTAGTTCAGTGTGATTTTAAAATTAGCAAATAGGCTAGCTGCATGGACATTTTCTAGTTTTCATCAGAAGTATTAATAAGTTTCCTTTAAAAATAATCCATGAAGGCAACCCTCTGGTAGATAGCATTAGAGATATCCGAGATAGTGCTTTGTCATAATTAGCAAAACAAGAAGGAGAAAAGACTGGCCATATTAGAGGCAGTATTTTAAGTCATTATGTAAAATGCTTTGCTTGGATATTAATTCTTAAAACTACATTCATAATAAGAAATCTTAAATTAGTTATAATATGATGTCTAATCTAATGAGATTTAACTAATATCTTATAAGTTTTTCACCATTTGAATCATATCCTAGTAGGTGTAGTAATATTCATTCAATGAAGTGTGCAAGGTCTGAATAATAATTAGTAAAAACAGTTTAATGCATACTATGCATCAAAAGTTGTATATACCTAATGTATTTTGTTAGTTATATATACCTGTATCTTTTGTGCATTAATATATATATTCATTTTGTGTATCATAGATATATATGTAAGATAAAAAATATGTAAATCAAAATTATAATTTAAACTAACCTCTAATTCCCTTTAATTATCTCTCTCTCTCTGTTTTAAAAATTGTAATAACTTCTCTGGATTGCATCATTTTTAGTTCATTCCATTTTTCATGGCCTGCGCAGTGCTGATGACATAATAATTGGGAGCTGAAACTTAAACCAAAACTTTTCTCTTCATTTGCTTCCATATTGCCTAACTAGGCACTTCAGCTTCTCTCTCTTTGCTGCTTGGTCGCTATTTCGTTGTGCGCGCTTTCTCTCACAATACTTTCCAAAATGTAAATGTTCTTGAATAAGCATGACTAGAGTATTCCTCATTGAAATGTTGAATATATTATTCCAAAGTACATTTCATTTTACCAAAAAGTGGGAAAAAAAGGTACCAAGCTAGCTAATTCTTCTTCTTCGTCATCATTTCTAGGTCATTCCATTTTTCAACATTCATTTATGGAGTATCGGTATTTGTTAAGGTAAAATAACACGCCGAATAAATATTAATTTAGAAGTCAAACAATGAAAATCAGTTGCACGTGGACAGCTGAGGATGATGGTTCGGTAAAACCATCAAAACTAGTCCTGTGAAAATTTGAAAATATAATGATTTTTGTTAATTAATACCTAATTAATACCTGCATTAGTATATATTAATGTACAGAAGGTTTTTGGAGTATTTAATGTTTTTACAAAATGCTAAAGTTATACATTATTTGGGAAATATTTTATGATGATAAATAGGAGGAGAATACAACCGTGCAGTTAAATTTTATTTGTTATTAATACTACATTTCGTCATTCATATAGGATCTAAACAAATTCTGAATGAATTTTTGTTTAAATATCTGCTTTTTTAATGTTATTTATTCTTTAAGTACTTTTATAAAGTAAAATATTTAAATATTTATTTTGTTTATAAAGTTATGGAATTCTTTTTCATTTAAAAAAAGCATTTTAATGTGTTGTTCATTTATCTCTGCTTAGAATTGCTATATAAATGTGTGATTCTTTTAAAATTTGTGGTTCCATCATGCTTCCATTTAAATTTTCAGTATAAAATACATAATTACAAACAATTAATTACATTGGAGTTTTTCATTTTATTATGTATTTTACATATTATTTCCCATTACAGAATTTCTTTCAAGTAATTTTTTTTCCTTTCTTAGGTTTTCATATACTTAGTTGTAAGTGACTTTGGACCCCTTCTTTGTTCCATTATAACTACTACAAGAAAGTTTTTTACGGTCTTAGGATCAGTGTTTATATTTGGAAATTCGTTAGCTCCAAGGCAGTGGATGGGCACTGCCCTCGTATTTACTGGTAAGATAAACTCAGTATTTTGAAATTTGTTTGACCATTTAAAGTTGAAATGTACCATATTCAATAATGAATCAATATTAAATTGCAATAATATCTGATAAATAATTACAATGATACTCATCAATTAGCCTGATGTGAATGATTTATGTTCTTTGATATCATTTAGAAATGAGAAGCTGGCAACTTTGTAAACCCCTGGTGAAAACATAGAGAATCTGAAAAAAGTTACACCATAAGAAAACTCAAATAATTATATGCTTGAAGTCTGTTTTGCTTTGTTGGAGAAATTTCACAGAATAATGATTCATGTTTGATCTAAAGTAGATGAAAGCGTAGTGATTAATTGGCATGCATAGTTAAAAATAAAAAATCTCATGTGGACACCCCATGACTTCCTTGTATTGCCTATTAAGTTGTACATATTTTTTGCTACACTTCATTTAAACTTATTTCCTTGAATTATTCTAACTTAATTAGCCAATTCTTCGAAGCAAGTTGAAAATGACATAAAAAATTGCAGATTTTGATATTAAATATTCTGGTCAATTTTTCTCATATGGGAGTCAAACTTCTTATAATTTTTTTTTATAATGAGTATGAAACTTTCTCAAGTATAAAAACCGGAAGATCGCATTAAAAGTTAGGTATTATTTTTTTTTCCCAATTTTTTTTTTTTTTTTAAATTTGGAATTGCCAACAAATGAATATTTTCATCAACTGAAACACTTTTGTGATTGGAAGTATATGACTGAGCAATGATTATGAAAATAAAGTAAGGGAGGTGCACAATTAGATGCTCTAACAGTCTCATAAACAAAATTTCAATGTTGTATAACTAATGTTTTTTTAGTTATGTGAAATAATATGTATATATGTACAGACATCACGAAAAAGTCCATTTTACAATCCCTTTTGGATAAAGAGGATTATTACACTATCTGTACATACAGACGAAAATAAATTACATAAATAAATACAGACGAATTTGGATCAACTCGTTATATAATTTGCACAAAATCATCAGTTGGATTATTGATTTTTCCTCATCATTTTTGTCATGAACATATCTTAACCCTTCTTGAAATGTCTTGTCACATTTACACAAAATGTCACTTCTGCAGTTTTATACACAGTCTGCTATGAACTTCAGCTGCATTTTGGCCTTCATGTTCTCTTTTAAGATAACTAAATAAATCTGGCATTCTAGGGAGAATGGCACTGATTTTATTAGACTTCTTGTCTACACACTGTGCAAAGAGAAATGATAGTATGAAAAGCTGTAAGGATGATTAATGCAATATAGTGTTTATATAACTTTTGTAAACATTAATTTTTTTTCGTTCATATGCATTTTCATTTCTAGGTTCTTCAGAACTTACTGGACATTATCCATGTGTTAATAATAATTAGGGAATAAAAATTTTGATATTTTATAATCATCAAATGTTGCAATATTAGTAATGCTTTAAAAATGTTGCTATAAAAAAGAAATATATTTTTTCATACAATGAAATATTATATATACTCTTTTGATATGTCTAGGATTAACACTTGATGGTGTATATGGAAAACAGAAGAAGAAATGATCAAAAAAATTTTAGATGTTAAATAATTCTTCAAAGGAATGTTTTTAATTGGTTAACCTGCACGCACATGTTTCCAAAGAAGATTATAGATCACTCTTCATTTGAATGTCTGAATTAAATGCGGCTGTTATTGAACTATGTTTTTTTCCATAATATTATTTGAAAATATATTAATACCAGTTAGAATATGGAAGATTGTGTTACATTTACCAACCTATGTGATCCTGGTATGTAATGCCATTCTGAATGTTATTTGTTTCATATTTAAAAAGGAGAAAAAATGTATTTATTTATTTAGTCATAACACAGAAATTTCTGTGTATATCTGAAGACACATGGCTCTCCATTAGTGTATTTAATTTATTTACTAATAATAGATGCATTTATCTGGATCTGTATTTTTCATTCTAATCAATTGATTAATTTATTTTAAATGTGACTTGTAAATATTACTTTATTAAAAAAATTAAAATCATGTGGTATTATCTTATTTGAACACCCAAATGTCTCTAGTCGTTTATTAGTTCCCATAATTTGGATGAATAAAAAAAGTCAGAAATAGAATGGAAAATTTAATGGTTACTGGTTAGAAGTCCTCGGGTAAGATAATGAAGCTAGCATTATAAAACTGCATAATATTTATTAGCAGTATTTAATAAGCTCAATATCAAACAACATTTTACACAGTATTTAGAATCCTTTGCTTACTTAAAGAAGCATGTGCCTTTTTTTTTTTTTTCATTGGAATCCTCTTCACTTTTCTTTTTAGAGCATCTCATTTGAGAAAAGGCGTATTTTTTTTTTAGTTGTATTATTTTTTGTAAGTTTTTTTGTTGTTTATAAAAGTATTTTTAATAAGGTTTATGTTTTTTAACAAGTATCTTTTAAAAATAAATCAGTCATATAGAGAAAGAAATATTTTTTCAAGTTAAATGACTTTGAAGCATCTTACAGTGTATAGGTGCTAAAAGCATCGCAAGCTATTATTTGCATAAATAAATCAGCTATTTATCTACAACAAATTCCCCAAAAGTCCTTTGTATTTTAAAAAATTGAATTCTTTAAAGATTCCAAAAGAAATGCATAAAAGATATTATTTAAAATAGAGGAAAAAATTACATGGGATCTTATTTTGATGTCTAAGGGAAAAGAATTGTATAAACTTCCCATCTCCCTGTCTTCATAATTTTCCATTTGGCAATGTGCCTTAGGTCCGAAGCCACCCCCACCGGAAGAGTTGTCTTCATAATTATTTTTTTTAATCTTATTTCACTTTAGTCTCCTTCTTTCCACTCACCCCCCTCCTGAGTTACTGTGTGCAGAATATATAGGTTAGGCACAATTCATAAACCCCGTCTTTCTTACTTTACTCCAGCCACTTTACACTTTTTCAATGACATTTTGAAAGACATGAATATGAAAAAATTTTACTAAGGCCCAGTTCTGCTGTCTTCACCCACACAGCCTTCTTCTTTATGATAACACTGATTAACTGTCCTCCCTCAGACAGGAAGCTCTTAACTTCATTTTAAGTCTTTTGATAATTGCGAATTTATTTTGATAAATCATTTCATTGTTTTCAATTATTAGTTTACAAGATTACTTTAAATGTTTTCGTGGCCAATATAAGGATAATCCTCAAAATGAATTATATGCACACAGATAATCAGCAATTCTTTATATCCAAAAGGAAATATCATCACAAGTAAGTTTTATGCAATCTAACTCCTTGCTTAAAAGATAACAAAGTTACATTAAAGTCTTTTAAGGTATAAGGAAGTAAAGGAATTTTTTACTTTTAATATGTATTTAAAGGATGGTAAATTTCTCATTAAATCTATTAAAATTAATCTGATTAACAAATGAATTTTTCTTACTGCTGTAGAATTGCAATAAACTGGCTGATTGCATACATGTTTTCATAAATTTTATCTTCTTTAATGTAACTATGATCAGGTTTCCCATGAATGCATACCTATCTTAGGCAGATAGCTCTCGTATTCTTTGCTGTATTCAGTTGATCAGTTTATTGCTAAATTTCATCAATTTAGGTAAAATTGGAAATATAGTAGTGCAGCTTTTCCGAGTTCTATATCTCATTATTTTATATTTAATCTTGTGTGTTAAGAAAGTAGCTACAGTTTTTGTATGTAAAATCATACTTTTACAGTTGCATTATTTTATTATGGGTTACATATGCAAAATGAGCATTAAATGTACATGTTATTGCAAATTATTACTATAGAATGTTTTGGTTTTCAGGTGTGTTTCTGACTGCATTTACAATAGAAGTATTTCAAAGTAGTCAGTTGCTCATAATTTCAGTGTACCGATTAGTTTTTGATAACTTGCTAAGAACAAACTTGTGCTAACCATGAAAATTTAGAAGTAAAAGTATTTTGATGGATTCATGCATTACTGAATATCATAAGAAATGAATATTTGTAGTACACGAGTATTATCAATTATTATGTACCCTGCCAAAAGACTAGTAATATTTTGCAGTTTTATTTTGCATTGTGGGAAGTAAATGTAAAAATTTGCAAGGGGACAGCATATGGTTATTCCCTTGCAGTCACCCTCCCAAGTATTGACCATGCCCAATGCTGCTTGACTTTGATGATCGGATGAGAACTGACTTTTCAGCATGATATTAGGATTAAAAAAGTATAGAGAGAAGAAAAGCAAATACTTGCTTTTGCCAGGGAAAGCCAACTTAATCATTTCAGAATGACTCCATTCATAAAATTGCGTATATAATGACACGATAAATAAAGGCTTTCAGTATTTCGTTGCTACAATAGTATGAATGAAATTTGAACCACAAATGGAACAAGTCAGTATCCCCCCTCTTAAACATGCAAATTTCATTTTTGCTTTATAATTATTTAGCAATATATATTAAAAATATTATTACATTGATTTATACTGTAATGAGACCACGCATATCTTATCAAAATCCAATCACATTAGATTTTAATTCATATGTGGAATGACTTTTGTACTCTTCAAAATAATGGATTATTTTTTCCAAAAAAGAAAAAAAAATCCCTCCCCATGAAGCAGTAATATTCCTGTTCGTGCTTAAAGCTCTTTGGTTGAGATATAAATTTATAAAATTCTGAACATTAAAAGATGAGTTCATACACATATCAAAATGTGTATTTCAATAGTACTCTGTAATCTAATAAATTAAATAATTTTAAACATTCTCTAAATTGATGCATAGTATCTATATAAAACATTTCTTTTTTACACGAATAGAAAAAGAAAATGTTATTTTTATGATATTTGACAATTTTTGCCGAGAATATAGGAATTAGTGAATGAATGGTATTTGTAAAATGCATGGCAAGCAAGATGTCATAGTCTTACAAACCAGAATTTTGTTACAAAAAATGTTGAGAGCCTCTTTGTCTCTAAGAAGTGTTCTGATAAGAAATAAACTCAGAAATGCTTCTAAAAAAGATTGACAGCTGAATTATGAGACCGTTTGTAGAGCTAGGAATTTAAAAAAAAAAAAGTGCCTAAGTTTATCTCTGGATGACATGTTTTGATAAAATCTGAAATATTTTATGACTGTTTAATGGCAAATACTTCCAAAAACTTGTTCTAAAAGAGTTGCAATTCTAATGCATTTTGCATATATCAAAATTCTTTATCAATATCAAAATTCTTTCTATAATAGAAAGAATTTTGCTTATAGCATAAATTCTTTTTATTATAGAACTTGTTTTAATTAGTTTTGCTTTCTGAATCCTTTGTGTATATCTGGAGACATTTGTCGTAACTTTTATTTAATTACCAAATTCAAATTATCTCAGAAGAAATGATAGAAGGGAGTGGACAAAAGAATTTATAGCGGAAGATAAAAAATCCAAGGTTTTGTGCATTTTTCTGTCAATTAATGAATCAGTTAACTGTTAACTAAATGGAGACAGATGTGTGGCTGTTGCTTTGTTTTGCTTTGGAATATTAGAAGAATTAGTGATGGAAATGAGAGTAATAAATTATTAAATGAAACAGCTTGTGATAACGCAAACAGTTTATTTTACAAATCCAACAAATGATGGCTGTAGCTTTGACATCTCAAACAACACTCAAAATATAAATGGCCTAAGGTAATACTCATTAATTCTCAAATACACATGAAAAGCAACTCGAAGCCATTTTTCTCATTTTCTAATAAAAAGAACAAGCTCAGAACATAAATGTAAAAAACCTGCACTGTTGCCATTCGTAATTTTCTAAATTACGTGAAACTATAATTGTTCAACTTAAACTACAGTGTTCAACTTGACAGCTGTACTGTTACAGACATGGAAAGAAAGACAAACGATAATAGATAGAGGTTCAACTTGACAGCTGTGGAAAAAAAGACATACTTCTTTTAATCTTAAAATTAAAAATCCATTGAGAACCATGAGAATATTCTCATCCATGCCTTTTTCTTAACTGGATAAAAAAAAAAAAAATTTAAATTAACCTAGTGCAAAATTTTCTACATTCAAGAAAATTTTAATACATGTTTATCACCTCTGGGATATTTTAAAAGTGCCAGTTATTTGGGATATCCATTTATCAGCAAAGAAAGTAATATTTCCAGCTTAAGTTTGTATAAATGAGCTGAAAAATTGAAACAATGATACCAAACTACTGAAATTTATGTTAAGGACTGTCTTTTCCTATGAAAATCTTGTCAAAATTCAGGGGGGGGGATTTTTTGAAAATGCAATTTTACCAATAAAAACAAAACTGACTTCAGGTAATTTCTTGTCTTTGAACTGTCAGAAATGTTCACTGTCGTTAGAACTATGAATGTTTTTATCTTCTCTTGGATTCATCAGAATGCATTTGAAAATACATTTTGAATATATATGTTCTTTTTCTCAGGAGGCTAAATTTTAATCATTGCTTATAAATAATTTAATCATTGCATTTGTAAATATTGTACAGTTTAATATTGTAAATATTGTACAGTTAAATATTGTGCTAAATTTTAATCATTGCATTTGTAAATACTGTACAGTTTTTTATATTAAAAATAAAATCGTTTTCTACCTGTGCTTTATTTTTATCTAAAAAATCATGCATTATTGTTTTATTACTATTTTATTTCATATCCTTACCTTTTTAAATAAGTGATAATTTTTAATGATCATCCTTTTTTGTTACTTATATGGAAAAGAACATGATATTTGCATCAAAACGGATGACAAAGTGAAAATTAGGTTTGTTCTTCCCCCCCCCTCATGCTGCCAAAAACTAATGTAAACTTAGCTGCTATCTTTATATACTTTTATATTTGTTATATTGCAGTACTTTAACAATTGAAAATGTCATTCGTTTTGAATATATATAGTAAAATGTCTTCATTTTGAATATATATAGTAAAATGTCTTCGTTTTGAATATATATAGTTAACAGATACTTTTATATGTGGAGAGTTTGATACTTTTAACTTAGATGGTTGTCATTATTGTTGCTAGAAATAACTAGAACTTAAACACCTTTAATATTTTTGAATATTTTGTTGTATGATTTTCTTTGCTTAAAAATTATTTTTAAAACGGTCAAGAAGTTATCCATTAACTTAGTTAATGGGTACGAGGCAGTACCTAAATTTGATAACACTTTTAAGGAATAACACTTTTATGAATTTTGGGAAGAGCATATAATATAGCACAGTTCACAGCAGATTTAAGTTGGTCGAAAGGATTTGAGAAGATTTGATCACAGTTTATATTTTTTAGAAGTCCGAAGGTGAAGAAGGGTCATTAGGGACCATCTTTAGGGATCAGGAAAACCTATATTGATATTGTGTATTATTTGATCAAATTTTGCATGAGTTGTTTAATTGACAGGTTGTGTGTCTTGAACAAAGAACCATATAATCCTTTCCCTAAAGACCCTTCACCTTCGGACTTCTCAAAAATAAAAACTGTGATCAAATCTTCTCAAATCCTTTCGACCAACTTAAAACAGTTGTTTATCTCATCTGCTGTGAACTGTGCTAGATTATGTGCTCTTCCCAAAATTCATAAAAGTGGTATTCTTTTCCACCCTATTGTATCAAATTTAGGCACTGCCTCGTACCCGTTAACTAAATATTAAGTTTCTAGATTTTCAACTCTATTCTAATAGAGTTTTAATAACATTTACACCATAAAAAATTCAACAGAGTTTGTAAAAAAAAGTTAAAAGCATTTCTCATAGAAATTTACTCATGGTTTCTTTTGATGTAAATTCATTATTCACTAATGCTCCAGTGAAAGGTGCATTAATATGTTTATAAAGCAGACTTCATGAATTTCATTTCTCCTGCATCAAAATAGCTGAGCTAATTTGCCTTGCTCAACTCTGTTTGAAACAAACGCATTCCCCCCCCCCCAAAAAAAAATAAGTATTACAAGCAGACTGATTAGCATAGGAAACCCTCTATAAGTCCCATCCTGACTGATATCTACATGCATTGTTATGAATCAGAATTATTTGAAACTTTAAACTTCCTGGTATGGTTCCGCTACATAGACGATACTTTTACCGTATCTGGCGGTAATAAAGGTGATTTAAACAAAGTTCTTTCAACGATGAATTCCATTGATCCTGCTATTCAGTGCACTTTTGAACTTTGCATGACATGCCGTTTCTCGACATTGTGATCACATGTAACATATCCAACTTCAGTACTACGGCTTACCATAAACCTTCATAGGTTTGCCTTCCACCACACTTCAAATAATGTCATTCGATTAAACAAAAGTTAGCTTCATTTTAGTCCTTCGTTTGCCGTGCACTTCAAGTTTACTGCTCCAAATTGGCTCTTAAAAAAGCAGTAGCAATTGTCAGGGGCTTTTCACAACATCATTATCCAAGCAGTTAAAAAATTCTCATCTTAACACTGCAAAAGGCACACTCTTGTTTTAGGAGATTATAAGCATTCTGTTGTCATTCCTTTCTTTCCATCAATACTTATAAATTTGCACGTATTTTACAGAAATTTAACTTCCGGATCGTTTATTCTTCTATCAATAAAATTCTGAGTTCCATACTTAAGGACCCCCATTCCGGATATGAATTCCTGGAGTATTTACAAGATTCCTTGCCAATGTGGTTTAATTTACATTGGTCAAACTAAGAGAGCTTTAAAATTTCGCGTTAAAGAATATGGGGCATATGTTAGGAAAAGGAAACACAGAAGTCCTCTGTTGCCCAGCATTGTTGGTCCGAAAATCACCTTTCCATTTTTCTGCAGTCAAAATTATTCAAACAACATCTTCCATTGGTGAATTGGATTTTTCTAGAGGCGTTTCACATTCAAAACAAAACAAAAAAAAAACTTTCTGTATTAATTAACGACCCCAACTCCAATCCATTTTTACCTTCAGCCTTTAAGGAAATTATGTTTTAGTTTTCTTCTGTCGTCAATAGATGGCGCCAGTAGCTTAACTCTTGCCCAGACACTTGCACTTGGGCAGCGGAGGCTGTTGGTTGGGTAAAACTATAGAAACTAGTCTTGTGAAAATTTGCAAATATAACGCTGATTTTTGTTGTTTGACTTCTAAATTAAAGTTTTTATGTATAATCAAATATTATATTTAGATTATGTAATATCGGCAAAAATATGCTGCAGCCATTATCTGAAGGAAAATAGTGAGATTAGTTAATTGCAAAAACGGATGTAAGTGTTCTCTGCAGCTGTTAGATTTTTGTGTGAGAACTCAACTATTTATTATTCAGAAACGTTTTATGATGCTAACCCCTTTTCTAAGAAATAGTAGTAGGAAGCAGACTTAGATTATGTATTACCATTATTTAGCCATTTAATGTTCAAGATAACTGAAAGAAGTAATCTAAAAATAAAATAAGCCCTTCCTTTCATTGTGTAATACAAAATATAAGTGACCATTGGCGATATTTGGCATAAAAAAAAAAGCACAATTTTGCGCATTATGCAAATACAAAAGTGGGACAGACAGATGTCATATTTTGCACCCGCTAAGTCTTTCTGCATCGATGGGCGAAAAATCAAGCTAGGGTGCCAAGGAACGCAGTGGCTAATCGCACCGACGGTGCGAATAGCTTCTACAGGCTATTCGCACCACCTACGTTTGCGCATGCGCACAATCAGTTCAGGTGCTAGCATTTTATGCCGATTTGCATGCGCACAGCTTTTTTGATTCAATGATCTTACAAGCATTAATCATCTTACAAGTTTCTGCTTATCTTCCTTATATGCCATTTCTTTGTTAATTAAATTTTAGTTATTGTTATTGAAACTGTTATTGGTTTGAATCGACGGCAGATAAAAAAGATACCTTAAATTGTGCATGTGTGAGATGATACATTTAAAAACAAAACGGATAAGTAAAAACTTGAGATTGAACTAAATTATTCTCATTTATTATTAAATGAGATTGAACTAAATTTTGTAGATTCAAGAGTTGCCAAACGAGGAGCTCCTGACAAATTAATCGAAGAGGGTGAAGTATCTATAACTCCACAAATTGTACCTATACAACGTATGAGAAATAAAATAGTAAACATTGAATCTATTCGAAAGTGTTTTCAACCAGATGCTTTCCTGATAATTGAGCAATTAAAAAGTGCAATCATTTGCATGGGGTGGAAATGCTGTGACTGTTTAGAAGATTTAGAATATAATTGTATTCAGTCTGATTTGCGTCTTAATTGGTAAAATTAGACTTGTCAAAATATTATAATTTATCCACCAGTCAAATATTGGTTTTGTGCAAACTGTAGATACCTATCATTTGTTACAAATTATATTTATTTGAAATCTTTTTATTACTTAATTAAAAATGATTTAATTTGTAGAATGTATTGTTTGAGTTCTATTTCATATTTTTAATTTAATTATTTAAAAGTAAGGTTAAAGTTTACAATTGGGTGCCCCTTGTTTTTTGGCGATTATTTTTTGACTCCAAGATCGGCGCCAGGAAAGCACAATTTCAAAATGGCCGCTACACATAACCAAAATAAGAAGTTAAAAAATTTCGCAAACTCCGTGTCCATGTACACATCGGTCTATTTTCACTTCAAAAAAATCAGAGAATTGCACAAACTTAATCATTGCACATTGCCTCGTCTTTGTCCATGTGCACATCGATTTATTTTCTCTTAAAAAAATTAAGAAGCTAAAACCAAGTTAAAACTCTCATGGTAACCAGAAGTGGGGTTTCATCGCCAAAACTGAAGAAAATTTTTCGCCAAACGAAACGGCACCCAATTCTACATTAGAGGCAAAAATAATGTGTGTTCATGAGAACGTTGACATTCAAAGAAAATCAAAATTTCTTTTAAAGCAATAAATAACAGTCAAATTTTCTAAGCACTAATTTATAACACAAACTATTGACATAAAACTGATTAACTGTTTATGTTCAACAAATGTGCTACATAGAATGATTTTACAAATGTGTGGGATTTAATTATTTCATATTGTTTTAACCATGCATAACTAATTTAAATCATAATGATTACACATTATTTATATCAATCGCACAGGTCAGCTAGTCAATAATATAATTATGATACAACAATAATATAAATACAGTGTAGTAATAATATATACAATGTAGCAATAAAGAAATATGTGACAGTAAATATGCTAGATAGTGCTGCTAGATTCCAAAATATAATGTAATGCAATCAAATAGGTAGCATTCTACCTTAAAATGAAGCAGTATAATATATAAAAAATAAAATAATTAGCTAATGAAGTACAGGACGCATGGTGTCACTATAAATATTCACCAAAATATGTATAGTGAATATGTAAGAGAATAATTTGCAAGTAGTAATTATCAGTTGCAAAGATGAGGTCAATCTATATACATGATTATGTTCAGAAAAAGATAAGATCAAATAAGGATTTAATGATGGTTCTAATAGCAAGTGAGAACGTATAATTAGTTAAAAAATCTTTAATGTATTGCCAAGAAGGCTGCAGAAATGACTTAAATTCTTTCATTTAACAGAGAAATTTTTATGCAAACTTAGACCCTAGTCGTATAGCATAGAACTGTCAAAATTTATTATTCAATAGGAAAACTTATTGAAAATTATAATGTTCTTATATATGCATCAATTTTTCAGTGTCCACACATGTTTATAGGTTCAAATGCCATATTTCAAAATCAAAGTTATTTATGAAATAAAACCTTATAAAATCTGATAATTCATTTGTGTGTGCAAATTTTTCAATCTAAATCTCTATTAAATTATTTTTGCCTTTTAAATTACAGCCCATTATTTATTTAAATATAATTTATTAATGTGTTTGTATAATATATCAAGGTTCTTTGAAATATTAGTACGAACAAAGTTCAAAATTCTTTGAAATATTTTTTGTATATTGAAAATAACGAGTATTTCCATAGAAAAATTAAAGAAGCATACAAAATTGTTAATAACCAGTATTATATCATTAATTGTTCATTTAATAGTTGATTTTATCGCTTTTAACTTATTTCACGTCTAAATTTTCTACGCGGGAATATTCGGTCTAATTTTTATTATAAAAGACGAAAAATTTCAGAGAGGAATAAGGTAAAATCTTGATTGTGTAAAACACTTCTTCGAATCTAAATGTATTATAAGAAGTACAAAATATGTATACAAGATCTTAGCCCCCCAAACCAGTCATTTAAACTATTCCAGCTGTTCAGGAAAACGATAAGCATTGCGAATATAAAAGTCTGCCCTTTTTTTATATATAAATAAATAAAGGAAATGTGGACAGTTTACGCACTTAGGATTCGTTCTTTTCGATTCATTTCAAATGACGGATCTGGAACTCATATCCCAATGCGCATGCGTGGTTAATGTTGGTGCGAATAGCCTGAAGAGGCTAATCGCACCGGTGGTGCGAATAGCATCGGCCGCCAAGGAAAGGTATATAGAAAATGGGCCTTTTCGTATTTCAGAGGAGAGTAAAAAAGGAACTTCGTATATTTTATACGAGTTCTAAAGGCCAGGAGAAAAATATGGGACAAAATAAAATTAAAAATAAATGGCCCAAAAGTAATGGAGAGGAAAAAATAAAAAAAGGCCTATAGAAAGAAAAGGAAAGGAAGTAAGAAAATGTCCTAAATACGATTGTGTCCAAACAAAAGTACATATTAAGTAAGATAACATATAGTATTGCGGTATCCAAACATATTC
>KK122334.1:535444-557797 GCA_000611955.2 Stegodyphus mimosarum
GAAATCAGACCAGATCATAAAACCATACACAGTGCGAGAGGCAAATCAGCAAAATTAAATAAATATCAGAATTTTTTTTATTTTGGTTAATTATTTTTTTTAAACATTACATTTATTTAATAATTTAATCATCATAGTTTACTATATATTTGTACCAGTCTAACAAGTTGAGGCACACTTTATTGGCATATGCTCATAAATAAGAGATGTATTCAAGGAAATATAAATTAATCTTATTGTTTTCTTTATTTTCGAACTGAAAGAAAAATTTGCAATCGGAAACAGTAAAACTACAACCTTTTACATTCATCGATGCCCAAGGTCCCCTTTCCCCGTCTCCACAAATTCCCCAAAGGGGCCCCGATGGGGAGTGCTGATAGACGGCGTCTACTGATAAGGATAGTTCACTGCAGGTTACAGGAAAAACAAGCATATGATATAAAGCAATTTCTAACTATTATTTAATGTCAGAGGCCTACAACCATAATAAAAAATTAGTTTAAATTCACTTAAGTAATATATATTTGATTTAGTTTAGAGAAAATAGGCTACTTATCTGAATGCTCCTGTTTTCCTTCGGATTGCAGAATGAACAGCGAGGAAGATGAGACCCCTTTTGCACAGAAAAAACTGTCACATTTGAGGGCGAGATACTTCGGAGAAAATTTTTAAAAACTTTTTTTTAACTAATTAACGCTTTTTTCCGGAAAAAACACATAACAATTTCGCAGCTGGCCAAGCTGCTGTCTCCATCGTTCGTCAGATTTTGCTTTTCTAACTACAAAGCCACAACAGTGGGATTTCTCGGATACAAATGTGTTTTAAAAAACGGTTATGGTTTTCGCTCACCGAAAGCAACGTCGCACATCCAGGAGACATGCAATCAATTAGGATATAAAGTACTCCCACACGTCTGCAGAAGAGAGCTTTCAAACTGCTGAATTGTTTTCTTTTGGGGGGGTTAAGCGATTAACAATCCTTCTCCATAGAATGCCTCAGATATATACTATTGGGATTATAGCTGGGAAACATGCTGGCCAATCCATTCGAGGGATTCCTTCGTCGAAAAAGCAATTGTCCACTAGCTGACCTCATTGTGGCCTGCCTTTATCATCCATGAGAATGAATTCCTCCTCGATTGCTACAGGGACAGAAATCCCTAGCTATTTCTTAGAACAGCCTTACACAGATGCATGAAAATTTAACGAATTAAACAAAATTAATATATTGTTTAATTCATTAAATTTTTATACATTAATGTTTTAATTAGTTTCCGAGCTAAATATTTCTTCTTAAAGTACAAGTTCATAGTTTAAAATATGGTTTTGTTGTCTCTTCTATCACTGACAGAAAATGCAACTAGAAAAAGCTGACCTTGAACTGCGTTTTTTTTTTTTCTCTCAAGCGGGCACCGAAGACCCTAGCCCGGGCCTATATATACTTATTATATAAAAGACTCGAGAAATTTTTAGTGCGATTTCGAAAAAATATAGGCTTTATCCCTCCTCGTTTGTTAAGGTTAAACCATTTGACATATAAAATCGAAAATTTCATTGCAATTTTGTATTTAATCTTTAATGAATTTATACTTAAAAATTTTTAATGTTAAACAAAAGATACTCCTTAGGAGGCACCCGGGTTTGAACCGGGGACCGAATGATCTACCACTGAGCTATATCCCCTACGCTTGGCTTCCTTGTTTATTATCCCTCACAAGAATATTTCCGGTTATTCGAAGCAGAATCAATTGATGCCGTTTTGGTAAGCTGAAAACTTAAATGCATCAAAACGATACAGAATTTTAGATCAAAGGAATTACGAATATCAAAAGTTACGCCAATTGATGAATCATTTAATGTTACATAAATAAAGGATAACGCATGTTTGCCCTTTTTTTACCTAACACATCATTTATTATGGAATTAACATATGTAATATTTTTAAGAATAAAAATGTGTATATTCGGAATTAGAACATAATTTCTCTAAATTCAAGTTAAAATTAATACGAGGGAAAAGTAGCGAAACCAGTTACTTTTTCATAATATTTTACTCTTTTGTACTTTCCTTTAAAACTTCTTTTTTCTTTTTTTGGATGTCCCTGGTAGTAAAGAAGTATTTATATTTCATTGCACGAAAACCCATGAAAATTTTCTCAAGTGTGCTTTCAATTCTTCTATCAATAAGTATACCGGAATTATAAAGAAAAAAAAAAGTTAACTAGCAGAGCGTGGTTTCGATCCACGGACCTCTGGGTTATGGGCCCAGCACGCTTCCACTGCGCCACTCTGCTACACCGTCAAGCGTTCTAAAATCTGTACTGCGCTTCACCTGCGATATTCTTTTCTTATCCTTTCAAGTACAATAATTTTCACTGAAATTTTTAAATTTAATAATCTCGGCGTTTAATAACACTGACCTACGCTAAGCTGTAGTACTCTTTAGTGCAGGAAGTTTAAATTCAGCAAGAGCCTATCTAAACCCTACATCGTTGTATCCTTGTTTCTCAGTCCTGGGAGAAATCGTTATTCAATCAGAAACCGAGATTTAATTTCTGACATTAGCAGTGGTTTAGCCTTAAGAAAGGCCGTCAGCAGGATATCCGAAATAAAAGAAAATATAACAAAGAAAAAAATATGAATAAATAAAAAAAATATATAAAAATTTGAAAACTTTCAGATTTTAAATTACGCCCAAAGCGGCGTTTTTTTTTTTCATTTACACATACATACACGTTTAGAGAGCCTTTTGGCTAACGCCACATTGGACTAAAAATATTTCCAAAGAGCGTATGTTTAGAGTTTTCAACAGACAGTCCCGCGCGCTCGAGTTTAAAATGTTTTATTCCGTACAGAGAATTATTAGTATATAGAATTATTAGGGTTCCGTTTAAAGGAAATCCTAAATTAATATTTTGGATTATTTGATCAAATTTTGCCTTACTTAATCGAGAGTTGGTTTGTGTATTCAGTTATTATGTTTATATTATATTATTTTGACCAATATATGCTGCAGCCTTTTTCTGAAGAAACCCAGATTTGTCAGATTGGTATAAGAAACGAAAGGACAGTAGTGAGATTAGATATATGTGAACAAACATGTAAGTTTTCTCTGCAGCTGTTAGGTTTCTGTAAAAGAACTCAGCTATTTAACACGCAGAACACATTTACGACGCTAGCCTCTATTTTAAGAAATAGTATTAGATCATAAGACTAAGATTTTATACTATACTTTTTTAGTTAGCCCTTTAATGTCCAGGATAAATGTAAGAAATAATTTTAAAATAAAATAAGTCCTACTTTTAACAGTCTAATGCAAAATAAAGGTCCGTATACACTGGTGTGCAAAAATTAAGGACGAAGTCGAAAAATTAGCATATCAGCTGAACGAAGAGGCAGAGCGGACAGAAAGACCAATCAGGAGATTAAGTAAGGTGATGTATGGTAGCACATGCGCAGATATGCAGGTAGACGTAATAGGGGAGTGTCTGAATAGTATAAAGCATGTTGTCGGTGTAAGATCAGTATTTATTCGACAGCGTCTGGCATGAGGGGCTAATATACAAGCTAATTAATTTTAGCTTCAGTAAAGATCTTGTGCTGATGATTTATTCCTTTATAAGAGAGAGAAGCTTTTTTGTTTCAGTAGGAAAAGATACTTCGAGTAGACATAGATTAGCCGCAGGGGTCCCACAGGGATCCATTTTAGGACCTGTACTTTATGTTTTATATGTTGCAGACTTCCCGAAAGAAGGAATTTCCACAAATCACTATCTCGGCTGTTATGCTGATGATACAGCCATAGCAGCCAAATCTATCCGGCCGGATCAAGCAGTTATGCATTTGCAGAAGCTAATACCGAGCATTGAGAATTGGTGTATTAGATGGAGGATATCCATAAATGCCTCCAAGTCTAAATTAGGGGGACCCACACCAGGACAGAAATAAAAGAAAAGCTTATTCTGTTCGGTACTGAGGTGCCTATTGTAAAGCATGCGTCCTATCTGGGTATAGTACTTAATGAAAAGTTAACAAGGAAGCATCATATTAACACCATAAAAGGTAAAGCCATTGCGGCTCTCACAAGTTTAGTACCTCTTCTTGGATCGCAGTCGAATTTAGATCTTGCTAAAAAGCGTCATTTATATATTGCCATAATCAGACCTATACTAACCTATGCTTCACCGGCATGGGCTACGTACACTAAAAAAGATGGTAAAAAATTATAGATTTTCCAAAATAAAGCACTACGTTTAATTACCAATGCTCATTACTTTGTCTCAAATAAGACTTTGCATAAAGATCTTTCATTGGAGTATCTTAATCATCATCTGCATAGATTAAACACAAATTTTTTCAGAAAAGCCCTACTATGTAATCATCTGAATATATTTAAAGTTTTCGACTATGTCGCCTTAGAGGAAGATTATAATCTTCGGCCTTTTGCAGCTCATTTGACGAGGGATTTGAATTTCCCGACTTAAACTGCAGCAACATGTATATAGTGTAAATAGTGTACTTAGTGCCTTATAACTGTTATTATTTTATTTGTAATTATCATGCTTTCATTTTGTATTATATGTTCAATAATTCTCTTATATTTGTATTTTAAATGTATGTACCTGTAAGTTAAATTTAACTTCTATGTTAAAATAGTTAGGAAAACCTCTCCATCGTCTTTTTCTCTGCTTTGTTTTACTTGCGGTGTCTGGTTCGCCTGATTGGTTATGCTATAATTTTCTCTTCATCTCATATTATTTATTAAGCACCTGTCAGGAAAACTACATTTGGTGCAGATTTCTGCGGATTTTTAGTGATCCAGATAAGCCTCATATTATGCGGTATCCCGGCAATAGCGTTCCCGACTAGACTAGACTGGACCAGTATTCCTGGCAAAGAGATTGCACGCCGTATAGCAGTTAAAATCACACCGAGTTGCTGCCTCAGCGAGAAATGGCGAATAATCAATCTGTTAGACGACATCTGGATGCTTTTACCCGAGGTCGAATCATTGGGAAGTTGGAGGAAGACCGCAGTGTGACAAGTGTGGCTGCAGAGTTCGGAATTGCTCACAGCATCGTTTCACGACTTTGGAGACAATTTCAAACTACAGGAACAGCTATCCGGGGATTTAATAGTGGTCGTCCACGAGGAACCACACCCGCAGATGACCGGTATATTGCCTTACAGGCCAGAAGAAACAGGCGGCAGACAGCGGGAGAAATCGCTAGACACACCACACAGGCGACTGGACGACCGATATCGCGTTTTACCGTGGCCAGAAGACTGCACGGTGATGGTCTGTTTGCACGACGCCCTGTACGGTGTGTACTTCTAACGCCTGCCCATCGGAGAAGGCGTTCTCTGTGGTGCCGGGAACACCGGAATTGGAGACACAATGAATGGGGACGAGTAATCTTTACAGATGAGAGCAGATTTAAGACACATACACATCTGGACAGAGCGGGGAACCCGCAATAACCCCTTCAACATCATCAAAAGGGACTGTTTTGGAGGTCGCGGAGTTCTCGTTCGAGCAGACATAATGCTTGGTAGCCGGACCGACCTTCATATCTCCCAAGGAGGTTCGTCACCTGGGACTGCTATTGTAACGAGGTTCTTCCTTACATGCGTCTTTTCACAAGGGCTATGGGTCCTCAGTTCTTCTTCATGGACGACAACGCTCCACCTCATCGCACAGTTACTGTCGAAGAGGTGTTGGAGAGTGAAGATATTAAACACATGGATTGGTCCGCAAGGTCTCTGAATCTAAATCCCGTCATTCATGCACGGAACTTACTAGGGAGACCCGTGGCAGCACGTAACTTATCGTCAGTAACGATTCCGAAACTGCGATTGGTGCTACAAGAGGAACGAGAAGCAGTGTCTCAACAGCTCATTAACAACCACATATCCAGCATGCACAAATGATGTGAAACCTGCCTAGCAGTCAGGGGAGATCATATCCCCTATTAAAGACCGGATGTTTCTTGCTGGACACCATTCACAGGGATGTTTTGGCCTTCAGTCGCATTGCGCTCCATGCTACTTTTTCAATAAAGCTTCTTTTTATCCCCCTGATTTCTCTTTTAGTAAGTCTTGCTTACATTACTCATGTCCTTACGTATTGGAGATCTTACGGTATTAAATGTGTTGATTTGGAAAGCTTTTGTACAAAGTTATATTGAAAAAACCGTCTCGTCCTTAATTTTTGCACACCAGTGTAAGTGACAGAGGCCAGCTAGTAGTCGAATGGGGAATTCCTGAAATAAAATTTTATACATTCTCTTCTTTTCTTTTTATGTCTTTTGTGATGCTGATATCTACAGGTATTTTGTGTTATGTGGAAGGTAATGATCCTACGAAAATTTGACAGCAATTTGGAAATTGCTCCAACCAGCTTTTGTGAAATACTAACTTGGTGCATAATTTGAAGAAACAGAATGATTTTCATGTGTTAGGAATATTTCCGAATTATGTTTAGTGGATGAAGGTTATGACATAAACAGAAAAAACAGTTTCTAAGTATATTCACCAGAAGAGTTTTTAATATAGGTGAAAAGCAGATCATGAAAATTAATATAATAAATTGCTGTTGAGAGAGATTTTTAAAATGACATTTTATACTTTTGGAAGCTCCTTTTTTGTCTTATAAATTAACTTCTATAAAAGCAAAATTATTTTTGTATAAACTGTAGTCACTCTCTGTACTTCAGGGAAATGAAATAAGACTTTCCATTAAACGCTGTATTTGAAATGAAAAATTCCTACGAAATAATGAGTGTAATTAAATAAACATCACTTTACTAAAAAAAATAAAAACTTAAATATCATAGAAAAAAAGAAAAGAGACATGCAAATTTTCAAAATCTGAGGAAAGATTAAATAAATTCCGAAGCGAAGTATAAATTAAATGTTTCTTTAGGCACAGTCATACACATATTCAAAAGTGTCAGTAAAAATGTAGATTGAAATGGTTTTTAAGTCACTTAATTCTCAGAAGTGCAGCTTCAAAGATAATAATTTTTTTCAAAAAAGTTAGTAATTTGAAATTTCCTGTCTGTCATATTTATTAACATTTGAGAAACTGTTTCAGGTGTTGAAATTTTTATTAGATTAAGTTGCATATAGAATCTAATATTAAGCATGACCAAATGGGGTGGGTGGGAAAGGTTTTTGCCAACTAATCCTGTGTATTAATCTTTCCTAGAAATTATAGCTGTATTGTATTTTCTGTTAAAGCAAAGTGAGCCTTTAAACAATAGGTACAATGGTCAAAACAATGACGACATGTTATGATTTTGTATATCAACTTCCGACGACGAAATGTTTTGGTCGCTGATATACGATAGGTGGTGTAAGATGTTAAAAAGGAAAACGAAGCACCGAATAAAGAATAATTAAGTTTTGATAACGATATTTGGAATAAACAAAAAAAAAACATGATCTGCGCACATTATACAAAAAACAAGAGTGCAATTTCTCGGATACAAATGGGTTTCAATGAGGGAATAATGTATTTCTCTCGCCTTCTTCGCATGCCTTCGTGATGTAGTGATGAGCACGCTGGGCGCGTATTCGAGAGGTCCGTATTACGAGTTCGGATGAGGGCATTGCTCATTCGTTCCATCTCTTACTATAAAATATTCTAATGTCTCTATAGTGGCGCCCGAACTAAAAAAAGGTGGTGGATGATGATTCTCTACCGCCAGGATTTGGCGACTGGGTCCCCATAACCCCAGTCGCCGTTTAAAAGGCGGAGTGTATAAGATATTTCTGCCGCCTACTTGGCATGCTTCGTGGTGTGTGGTTAGCACGCTCGCCGCGTATTCGAGAGGTCCGTGGTTTGAGTCCCTGTTCTGGCGCCAAAGATGGGGTTCCACCCTTTTATTTAACAGTTAAATGTGGGGAACATCTTCCACCGATAAGCGAATAATCGCTTAAGTGTGTGAATAGAGACATAAGGCTCAAGAAGGGTTAATTGCACTTTACTTCTCAAAACAACAGTCGGCTCATATCTCAGAGCGTACAGCAAAGCCTTCACTTGGGCTTGGACTTAAAGTAATAAGAATTAAAGCTTAACTAAAAAGATACAACGGAAGCCATCAGGATTCTAAGTAGTTTGCCCCTAAATCTCAGTTTACTAGGCGAAGCTATCAGGGGCCTGAAGTACGCCCGAGCGTAGTAATAGCTTAGAGAGAGACGTAGCCCAAAGGCAAACGAGCGCTAGTCAGAAACTCTGGCTCTCTAGCGAGGCCAGTGAAACATCGACTTAAATACCATTCATCTGAATGAAACGCGTTTCTGAAAATACATTGTGGTTGGAAATTGTAAGCTGAAATTAGGAGAGACAGGAAAGTGTGGCAGGCTTAAAGTAACTGTTATAAACTTAGGATAAACCTTACAAGGGTTATATTTTCCCTCGCTGAAAGCAGTGTTGCACATCCAGAAGGCATGCAATCAATGAGGAACTGCGGTATTGTCTCCCGCTTCTGCAGAAGAGAGCTTTCAAACTGCTGAATTGTTTTGGTGGGTGATAAGCGACTAACAACCCTTCTCCCTAAAATGTTCCAAACGTGTACTGTTCGGCTCATATCTGGGAAACAGGCTAGTGAAAACATTCGAAGGATTCCTTCGACGAGAAAGAAAGTGTCCACTAATTGACTTGATGTGGCCTGGCATTTTCATCCATGACAATGAATTCATCCTGGATTGCTACATCGTAAAGGGCCAAAATAGTTCTGAAGATATCATCCGCGTACGGCTGAGCAGTTAGTGCTCCATTCCTGATAATATGGAGGTCGGTGATAGAAATACCTGTCTAGACTATCAGTGCATCTGCGTACATTGGACACTTTCGTGCACAAATGCCGGAGAATTCCGTGTATCTGGTTGTCTCCAGAAGAGAATCCCCATATTGCCAGCTTGTACACTAAAATGAGACTCGTCCGTAAAGAGCACACTGCTTGATTCATTTTGTTCCCGTCTGAGATGCTTCTGTGCCTACCTTCTGCGAGCAGCACGCATGTGCTGCGCCAGCGAAGCACCATACGCATTCGAGCATGCAAAACCGCATAATGGATAGAGCTTCGTACAGTTGGAATCGAAACTATGGTACCAGTTACCCTTGTAAAGGAATTGCGTCATAGTATTTTCTTCTGGGCGTTAGTGTTAAATACCGGTAAATTGAGGATCGTATGACATTGTTTCGATATTCGGGGAATATTTCCAGTTTCTGTCTTCCAGTTAGTTCTATTTCGAGTTCAATCTATTCCATAATCTGGAAATGACACTTTGAGAAACTACTAATGATTCCGTTAAAATGGATTACTTTTGACTCTCCTTTAAATGGCCGATGCTGTTTCCACCCTTTCAGGTTAAAACGTTATGATTTTCGTTTTCGACCACTTAGATTTTATTTTTGTTAAAAATGATGTCTAGTATTTAAGGCTTATTTCAGGTCGAACTCACAATATTTCCTAATTGTTTTGAGCAGTGTGATATTCAATGGTGCTGGTGGCTCTTACCTCTAGTGGTCACTGCCGTCTTAACGGCATTGCGGACCCCTTGCAAATTGGTGTGCTACAGTTCTTACGACAGCCACTTATAGAAATGAAATATAAAGGGAGTAGTGTCCCTAGGTAAGTTCCCAGTGGACCTATGTGTTAAGACTGCCTTGTCAACAAGTTCAATCTCAAAAATGATAGTAATACAAGAACACTATCAATTTTCAAAAGCAATGCGTTCTTTCATCACAAATCAATTTTTAATTTCTTTTTGTTGTTTTTGTTATTGTTTTTTTTTGTATTAGGTTGTTGTATTTATTGTTTTGAAAACGCGAATTGCATATTCTGACAAAATTTAAATTACACTTCACATGATGGAAGTTTTTCTTGTATATCTCGTGCGCAAGCGATCTAGGTAAAAATTCAAGGTTATGTTTTGAATAACTGTCTCTGCTTTATTAAATAATTGGGAAAACTTCTGCCTGGTAATAATCCATAATAAAATAGTATTGTAAAGGATTTTTTTTATATTTTATCTATCTATTTATTTATTTTTATTTAATTATTTATTTTTATTTAGTTGTTTATTTTTATTTATTTATTTTTATTTATTTATTTATTTTTATTTTTTTATTTATATTAGAGCTTGTTTACAACATGGGATTTTGTGTTCCCCATCATGAATATCTTGAGAATTAGTTTTTAAGTTAGCTCCCCTATTGTAGCTGTCAAATGCAGGTGACTCGAGTTTCGACAAAGATATGAGATTTAAAACCCTTTCGAAATATTCGAATTCTAAATTAAAAAAACTTTTTACTTCAGGTATTATCTGGATGGCTTTTGTGAACTATTAAAATAAGCAAGTTTTTTATCTTTCTTCACATTCTGAAAAAAATTTAGCCTTTGTATGTATAAATTCTGAAATAGTTCTATCAGCAACCAAGCTCATAATAAAACTATGAAAATTAAACTTTCTTTAGAATACACTGAAGGAAAATAAACATTTTTATTTCAATACAAATCAAACTCTAATCTCAGCAGTAACTTAAAACTGCCGAAAAAACTTACTGAAGAGGGAATTTGAATTTAAAAACGTGGTTAAAAATCGGACGAATATAAAATGACGTCAGTTTCAGTATGAACATCAAGATGAATCACTATACAAAATACCTGAAGACACATTTAGAATAAAGTAATTTAATATTGTTGATAGAATTGCGTTTTAAATATGGTGTGAATATCCTTAAAATAAGCGTTTTGTAATACCCAAATCGCACAACAGTAATTTTAGTTTCATACAATGTACTAGAAATTGATAAAGAAGATCTGCTGAAAAAATTAGAATAATTTGGGAGAGGGAAGGAAATCTAAGCACATATTCCTTCAAAGATATTTGTAAAGATAAATTTAAAACTCAGTACCCTTTTGAAACTCTGCGAGCAGTCGATGAAAAATTATTTTTCAAAACAATTTATTTAAGTATTATTTACATACAAGTATGCCATCAGAAAGTTTCTTAAATCTAACATGAAAAGAGCTGAAAACTACGTTTATATCGAATTCGATATAAAAGAAATAATTTCTGCTTTCATTCATGTAAAATGTAGAAAATAAAAATTCAAATTTGAAACTCCAATGTAAAGAGATAACTAATTAAAATAATAATGCACGGAAATTTAACGAATTGAACAAAATTAATATCCCGTTTAATTCATTAAATTTTTACGCATTAATGTTTTAATTAGTTTTAAAGTTATATGTTTCTTATTAAAGTACAATTTAATAGTTTAAAATATGGTTTTGTTGTCTCTTCTACCACTGACAGAAAATGAAAACAGAAAAAGCTGACCTTGAACTGTGCTCTTTTTTTAATTCGCAGGCGAAAACCGAAGACCGTATCCTGGGCCTGTATATAATTATTATATAAAAGAATCGAGAAATTTTTAGTCCGGTTTCGAAAAATTATAGGTTTCATCGCTCCTCCTCTGTTAAGGTTAAACCGATTTTGAGATATTAAAAGATATGAAAAATCGAAAATTTTATTGCAATTTCTTATTTAAACTTTAATGATTTTTATACTTAAAAATTTTTAATGATAAACAAGACATAGTCCTTAGGGGGCAGAATATTTCCGGTTATTCGAAGCAGAATGAACTGATGCCATTTTGGTGAGTTGAAAACTTAAATGCATCGAAACGATACAGAATTTTAGACCAAAGGAGTTACGAATATCAAAAGTTACGCCAATTGATGAATCATTTAATGTTACATAAATAAAGAATAACGCATATTTGGCCTTTTTATACGTATCACATAATTTATTATGGAATTAACATATGCAATATTTTTAAGAACAAAAATGAGTATATTCGAAATTAGAACATAATTTCTCTAAATTTAAGTTAAAATTATTATGACGGAAAAGTAGCGAAACCAGTTACTTTTTCATAATGTTTTACTTTTTCGTACTTTCCTTTAAAATTTCTTTTTTTTTTTTTCTGATGTCCCTGGTAGTAAAGAAGTATTTATACGTATTTCATCGCACGAAAACCAATGGAAAATTTCTCAAGTGTGCTTTGAATTCTGCTATCAATAAGTGTACCGGAAGTATAAAGAAAAAAAGCTAACTAGCAGAGCGTGGTTTCGATCCACGGACCTCTGGGTTATGGGCCCAGCACGCTTCCACTGCGCCACTCTGCTACATACTCAAGCGTTCTAAAATCTGTACTGCGCTTCACCTGCGATATTCATTTCTTATCCCTATAAAGTAATTAAATTTTCGCTGAAATTTTTTAATTTAATAATCTCGGCGTTTAATAACACTGACCTACGATAAGCTGTAGTACCTTTAGTGCAGGAACTTTAAATTCAGCAAGAGCCTATCTAAACCCTACATCGTTATATCCTTGTTTCTCAGTCCTGGGAGAAATCGTTATTCCAATCAGAAACCGAGATTTAATTTCTGACATTAGCAGTGGTTTAGCCTTAAGAATGGCCATCAGCGGGATATCCGAAATAAAAGAAAATATAACAAAGAAAAAAATATGAATAAATTAAAAAATATAAAAAAAAATTGAAAGCTTTCAGATTTTAAATTACGCCCAAAGAGGCGTTTTATTATTATTATTATTATTATTATTATTATTTGCACATACATATACGTTTAGAGATCCCTTTGGCTAACGCCACATTGGACTAAAAATATTTCCAAAGAGCGCGTGTTTAGAATTTCCAATAGACAGTGCCGCGCACTCGAGTTTAAAATGTTTTATTCCGTACAGAGAATTATTAATGTATTGAATTATTAGGGTTCCGTTTAAAGGAAATCCTAAATTAATATTTTGGATTATTTCATAAAATTTTGCATTATTTAATTGAGAATTGATTTGTGTTCAGTTATTATGTTTATATTATATTATTTTGACCAAAATATGCTGCAGCCTTTTTTTGAAGGAACCCAGATTTGTCAGAAACGGAAGGACAGTAGTGAGATTAGATATATGTGAACAAACATGTAAGTTTTCTCTGCAGCTGTTAGGTTTCTGTAAGAGAACTCAACTGTTTAACATGCAGAACACGTTTGCTAGGCTAATCTCTATTCTAAGAAATAGTTTTAGATCATAAGACTAGGATTATGTACTACACTTTTGTAGTTAGCCGTTTAATGTCCAGGATAAATGTAAGAAATAATTTTTAAATAATAATAAAAAAAACTGAAAGGTTTCAGATTTTTATTACGTCTAAAGGGGCGTTTATTTAACATTTTGTGTGTTACCTTTATTTATTAAATACCATGTTGTTCGCACTTAAACCATAAAATTCAGTTCAACAGCAATATCGCAAAATAATTTTAAATTGAACATATCTTTAGAAATTTCGGTACACGCTCTCACGCGCTGGAGTTAAAAATGTTTTTCTGTACAACGTTGGTATTGCTGGCTTTGAAATCTTTGAGTGTGTTAATGAAAAATTCGTTAAAGTTTTAAAGAATATTGTTACGAATTTCACATTTATGTGGCTCTTTATTTAGAATTGTAATTAAAATTTCTTTTTATTTTCCCGTTAAACGCAGACGATTTTTGAAGAGAAAGCTACGTCAAAAAAAATAAAATAAAATAAGCAATAAATTGAAAAGTGAAACGACGCAAAATGCCAAAACGAAAGTAATAGTTCTTCGGGATTCAAATCTCTTTAGACTAAAAATAAGTCCTACTTTTAACTGTCTAATACAAAATATAAGTAAATACAAGTTACAGAGGCCAGCTAGTAGTCAAATGGTGAAACCTGAAACAAAATTCTATACATTCTATTCTTTTCTTTTTATGTCTTTTGTGATGCTGATATCTACAGGTATTTTCTGTTATGTGGAAGGTAATGATCATAAGAAAATTTGACAGCAATTTGGAAATTGTTCCAACCAGCTTTTGTGAAATACTAACTTGGTGCATAATTTGAAGAAACAGAATGATTTTCATGTGTTAGGAATATTTTCGAATTGTATTTACTGGATGAAGGTTATCACATAAACAGAAAAGACAGATTCTAAGTATATTCAGCAGAATATTTTTTAATATAGGTGAAAAGCAGATCATGAAAATTAATATAATAAATTGCTATTGAGAGAGATTTTTAAAATGACATTTTATACTTTTGGAAGCTCATTTTTTTGTCTTATAAATTCACTTCTATAAATGGAAAATTATTTTTGCATAAACTATAGTCGTTCTCTGTACTTCAAGGAAATGAGATAAGACTTTCATTAAATGCTGTATTGGAAATGAAAAATTCCTATGAAATAATGAGTGTAATTAAATAAACATCATTTTACTGAAAAAAATTAAAACGTAAATAGCATGGGAAAAAAGAAAAAAGAGATGCAAATTGTCAAAATCTGAAGAAAGGCTAAATAAATTCAGAAGCGAAGTATAAATTAAGAGTTTCTTTAAGCATAGCCATGCACATATTCAAAAGTGTCAGTAACAATGTAGATTGAAATGGTTTTTAAGTCACGTAATTCTCAGAAGTGCAGACTCAAAGATAATAATTTTTTTTTCAAAAAAGTTAGTAATTTGAAATTTCCTGTCTTTCATATTTATCAGCATTTGAGAAACTGTTTCAAGTGTTAACATTTTTATTAGATTAAGTTACATATCGAATCTAATATTAAGCATGACCAAATGGGGTGGGTGGGAAAGGTTCTTTCCAACTAATCCTGTATATTAATCTTTCTTGGAAATTATAGCAGTATGGCGTTTTCTGTTAAAGCAAAGTGAGCCTTTAAACAATAGGTACACTGGTCAAAGCAATCACGATATGTTATGATTTTGTATATCAACTTCCGATGAGAAAATGTTTTGGTCGCTGATATACGATAGGTCGCGTAAGATATGAGAAAGGAAACCGAAGCACCGAATAAGGAATAATTAAATTTTATTGACGATATTCGGAGTAAAAAAAAAAGCATGATTTGTGCGCATTATACAAAAAGCAAAAGTGGAATTTCTCGAATACAAATGGGTTTCAATGAGAGAATAAGGTATTTCTCCCGCCTTCTTCGCAGGCTTTCGTGGTGTAGTGGTCAGCACGCTGGGCGCGTATTCGAGAGGTCCGTATTTCGAGTTCCGGTGAGGGCATTGCTCATTCATCCCATCTCTTAATACAAAATGTTCTAATGTCCCTACAGTGGCACCCGAACTAGAAAAAGGTGGTGGATGACGATTCTCCACCACCAGGATTTGGCGGCGGGGTCCCCATAGCCCAATTAAAAGGCGGAGTGTATAAGATATTTCTGCCGCCTACTTGGCATGCTTCGTGGTGTGTGGTTAGCATGGTCGCCGCGTATTCGAGAGGTGCGTGGTTCGACTCCTTGTTCGGGCGCCAAATATGGTGTTCCACCCTTTTATTTAACAATTAAATGTGGGGCACGTCTTACACCGATAAACGAATAATCGCTTAAGTGTGTGAATAGAGACGTAAGGCTCGAGAAGGGTTAATTAAACTTTATTTCTCAAAATAAGAGTTAACACAGTCGGCTCCTATCTCAGAGCGTACAGCAAAGCCTCCACTTGGGCTTGAACTTAAAGTAATAAGCGTTCAAGCTTAACTAAAAAGATACAGCCGAAGCCATCTGGATTCTAAGTAGTTGGCCCCTAAATCTCAGTTAAGTAGGCGAAGCTATCAGGGGCCTGAAGTACGCCCGAGCGTAATAATAGCTTAGAGAGTGAGAATTAGCCCAAAGGCAAACGCGTGCTATTCAGAAACTCTGGCTCTTCTAGCGAGGCCAATGAAACATCGACTTAAATACCATTCATTTGAATTAAACACGTTTCTGAAAATACATTCTGGTAGGTAAATGTAAGCTGAAATTAAGAGAGACAGGAAAGTGTGACAAACTTAAAGTAACTGTTACAAACTTAGGATATACCTTATAAGGGTTATATTTTTCCCTCACCGAAAGCAGTGTCGCACATCCAGAAGGCATGCAATCAATGAACTGTGGTATTCTCTCCCGCTTCTGCAGAAGAGAGCTTTCAAACTGCTGAATTGTTTTGGTGGGTGATAAGCGACTAACAACCCTTCTCCCTAAAATGTTCCAAACGTATACTGTTCAGCTCATATCTGGGAAACAGGCTAGTGAAAGCATTCGAAGGATTCCTTCGACGAAAAAGAAACTGTCCACTAATTGACTCGATGTGGCCTGGCATTTTCATCCATGACAATGAATTCATCCTGGATTGCTACATCGTAAAAGGCCAAAATAGTTCTGAAGATATCATCCGCGTACGGCTGAGCAGTTAGTGCTCCTTTCCTGATAATATGGAGGTCGGTGATAGAAATACCTGTCTAGACTATCAGTGCATCTGCGTACATTGGACACTTTCGTGCACAAATGCCGGAGAATTCCGTGTACCTGGTTGTCTCCAGGAGAGAATCCCCATATTGCCAGCTTGTACACTAAAACGAGACTCGTCCGTAAAGAGCACGTTGCTTTACTCATTTTGTCCCCGGCTTACATGCTCCTGTGGCTACGTTCTGCTGGCAACACGGTTGTGCTGCGCCAACGAAGCACCATACGCCTTCGAGCATGCAAACCACGTGATGGAGACATCTTCGTACAGTTGGAATAGAAACTATGGTACCAATTACTCTTGTAAGGGAATTGCTTCATAGTATTTTCTGCTAGGCGTTAGTGTTAAATACCGGTAAAATGAGGATCGTATGACATTGTTTCGATCTTCCGAGAATATTTCCAGTTTCTATCTTCCAGTTCAATCTATTCCATAATCTGGAAATGGCACTTTGAGAAACTACTAATGATTCCGTTAAAATGGATTGCTTTTGACTCCTCCTTTTGACTCGTTATGATTTTAGTTTTCAACCGCTTAGATTTTATTTTTGTCAAAAACGATGTTTATTATTTCAGGTCGAACTCAAAACATTCCCTAACTGTTTTGAGCAGTGTGATTTTCAGTGGTGCTGGTGGCTCTTACATCTGGTGGTCACTACCATCTTAACGGCATTGCGAACCCCTTGGTAAATTAGTGTGCTACGGTTCCTACGACAGCCACTTATAGAAATAAAATATAAATGGAGTAGTGTCTCTAGGTAAATTCCCAGTGGACCGATGTGTTAAGACTGCCTTGTCAACATGTTCAATCTGAAAAATGATAGTAATACAAGAACACTATCAATTTTCAAAAGCAATGTCTTCTTTCATCACAAATCAATTTTTAATTTTTTTTTGTTGTTGTTTTTGTTATTGGTTTCTTTGTATCAGGTTGTTGGATTAATTTTTTTGAACGTGTAAATTCCATATTCTGACAAAATTTATATTACACTTTACATGGTGGAAGTTTTTCTTGTATATCTCGTGCGCAAGCGATGTAGGTAAAAATGCAAGTTTATGCCTTGAATAACTGTCTCTTCTTTATTAAATAATTGAAAAAACCTCTGCCTGGTAATAATCCATAATAAAACAGTATTGTAAAGGATTTTTTTTTATATATTTTATCTATATATTTATTTATTTCTATTTATTTATTTATTTATTTCAGAGCTTGTTTACAACATTTGATTTTATGTTCCCCATCATGAATATCTTGAGAATTAGTTTTTAAGTTAGCTCCCCTATTGGAGCTGTCAAATGCAGGTGCTCGAGTCTCGACAAAGATATGAGATTTAAAACCCTTTTGAAATTTTCGAATTCTAACTTAAAAAGCTTTTTAGTTCAGGTATTATCTGGATGGTTTTTGTGAATTATTAAACAAGTTTTCTATCTTTCTTCACATTCTGAAAAAAAATTAGCATTTGTATGTATAAATTCTGAAATAATTCTATCAGCAACCAAGCTCATAATAAAACTATGAAAATTAAACTTTCTTTAGAATACACTGAAGAAAAATAAGCATTTTTATTTCAATACATATAAGATTCTAATCTGAGCAATAACTTTAAATTGCCAAAAAACTTACTGAAGAGGGAATTTGAATTTAAAAACGTGGTTAAAAATCGGACGAATATAAAATGACGTCAGTTTCAGTATGAACATCAAGATGAATCACTATACAAAATACCTGAAGACAAATTTAGAATAAAGAAATTTAATATTGTGATAGAATTGCGTTTTAAATATGGTGTGAATATCCTTAAAATAAGCGTTTTGTTCTACCAAAATCGCACAACAGTAATTTTAGTTTCATACAATGTACTAGAAATTGATAAAGAAGATCTGCTGAAAAAATTAGAATAATTTGGGAGAGGGAAGGAAATCTAAGGACATGTTCCTTCAAAGATATTTACAAAGATAAATTTAAAACTCGGGACCCTTTTGAAATTCTGCGAGCAGTCGATGAAAAATTATTTTTCAAAACAATTTATTTAAGTATTATTTACATACAAGTATGCCATCAGAAAATTTCTTGAATCTTACACGAAAAGAGCTGAAAACTACGTTTATATCGAATTCGATGTAAAAGATATAATTTCTATCTTCATTCATGTAAAATGTAGAAAATAAAAATTCAAATTTGAAACTCCAGTGTAAAGAGACAACTAATTAAAATAATAATGCACGGAAATGTAACGAATTGAACAAAATTAATATCCCGTTTAATTCATTAAATTTTTACGCATTAATGTTTTAATTAGTTTTAAAGTTATATGTTTCTTATTAAAGTACAATTTAATAGTTTAAAATATTGTTTTGTTGTCTCTTCTATTACTGACAGAAAATGAAAAAAGAAAAAGCTGACTTTGAACGGTGCTCTTTTTTTAATTCGCAGGCGAAAATCGAAGACCGTATCCCGGACCTGTACATAATTATTATAAAAAAGAATCGAGAAATTTTTAGTGCGGTTTCGAAAAATATAGGTTTTATCGCTCCTCCTCTGTTAAGGTTAAACCGATTTTGAGATATTAAAAGAAATGTAAAATCGAAAATTTTACTGCAATTTCTTATTTAAACTTTAATGATTTTTATACTTAAAAATTTTTAATGATAAGCAAAAGATAGGACATAGGGGGCACCCGGGTTTGAACCGGGGACCTCTCGATCTGCAGTCGAATGCTCTACCACTGAGCTATACCCCTGCGCTAAGCTTCCTTGTTTATTATCCCTCACAAGAATATTTCCGGTTATTCGAAGCTGAATGAAATGATGCCATTTTGATGAGTTGAAAATTTAAGTGCAGAAAAACGATACAGAATTTTAGGACAAAAGAATTACGAATACCAAAAGTTACGCCAAACGATGAATCATTTAATGCTACATAAATAAAGAAAAATTTATATTTGCCCTTATTTTACGCAGCACGTAATTTATTATGCAACTAACACATGCTATATTTTTAAGAACAAAAATTAATATTTTGGGAGTTAAAACAGAATTTTTCAAATTCAAGTTAAAAGTAACACGAGGGAAAAGTAGCGAAACCAATTACTTTTGATTAAAATTTTACTGTTTTCTGGTTTCCTTTAAAAGTTCTTAAATTATTTTAAAACTATTCATCGCTTTTTGACGTCCAATGAAGTAAACAGATATCTATTTTTCATTGCTCGAAAACCAATGAATGTTTTCCCAAGTATCCTTTCAGTCGTTTCATAATTATATATGTGTACCGGAATTAGAAAGGAAAGAAAAAAAAAAGGTTAACTAGCAGAGCGTGGTTTCGATCCACGGACCTCTGGGTTATGGGCCCAGCACGCTTCCACTGCGCCACTCTGCTACAGAGTCAAGCTTTCTAAAATCTGTACTGCTACTCATTTACGATATTACCTTATCTGTTTAAGATGCTAAAATTTCATTGAATTTTTAAACTGAATAATCTCAGCATTTGTTAGCTTTGAACTACGATAAGCTGCATGACTCTTTAGTGCAGGAAGTTATGTTTTTCAGCACGGTCGGCGCTAAATCCCCGAGCGCGCAGGTAGGTCACGTGGTCATCATTTTATGCGTAAGCCGACGTCAGAACGAAGCTCTGTCCAGCATCAATAACAACTAGTGTCAATGTAAACATGGTTCACAACTTCTATTCGTAAATCGTGAAATAAGACCTTGTCGATATTTGTGAATATGTATGTCTGAACGATTTCAAGCATTCTACAACTCTATTGCTTGGTTATGTTTCTCCGTATAAAAAAGCAAAAGAATAATTAGTGATGATTTCTTCGATTGGTCTAATATAGAAAATATAGTGTACTTAAAAAAAAAAAAACCTTCAGTAAGATATTCTAGCATCAGATATTTTTAATCTTATTTTTACGTGATACGATTGCTGTCTCAAGTTCACTGTTGAAGCCAAAATTAGCCTATAAATTTTCTCTTTCAGAAAATATTCAGAATAAAACTGGGATTGTGGTAACCTCACAATAAGGTTAATAATTTAATTCAAGTGGAACTGTGTTTGAATGAAAGCATATTAACAATAAATAAATAAACAGTGTTATCTGTTATTTTGTAATCAGACCTCATGAATAGATCTAAGATTTTTGAAAATGCCAACCAACTGCATTTCCATATATTTGCTATTTTTGCTCATATCACATCATCCATCATCTGCAAACTTGTGAATAAAATTTATACAATTGCTACTAAAACATATGTGTGTTTTATTGGATTTATGATGCTTGCATTATAACCGATAATTGTCATGCCACCACTGATACTTGTGGATAAATATAACTGCTTATAATGATATTAACAACATTTGAAACTAATTTCTTTGCTAAAGGCAAACACGTCATTTTGAGACATAATGGGCTACAGGAAAGCGAGATTTCATTCTATACATTTCATTTTTACATTGTCGTGAAGCATAGACACTCAGCTATTTTACGAACGTAAAATAAATTTCGTATTAAAGTAAATCGATTCAATACGAATTTATTTAGGAAGGTGAGCTTAACACCTTTTCGGCGGAATTTTTTTTTAAAAACTTATTTTAAAAAATGTGCCGTTTATTTTCCTTTGATTTTTGGACACGTTGAACTTTAATCCCTTCGACTCCTTTTAAAAAAGGAATTTTGGAAAAATAATAATATTTTGTATTTTTTAAAAAATTTTTAAATGAAGCTTCCGAATACACTTCTCACATCTCAGATAATTTAAAATGTAGTTTTGGCAACAATTTTCCTTTCTTATTGTTGTTGATAGATTTTTGATGAAATTGCACCATTTTGAATAGTTTCATTCTTTTAAAAATTTCGGTTTGGCAACACTTTTTCATCGTATTATAAGGTATATCTCCCACTTTCTTAGCGTGCCTTCGTGGTGTAATGGTCAGCACACTGAGCCGGTATTTCAGAGGTCCGTGGTTCGATTCCCGGCGAAGGAATTGCATATTTTTCATCTCTCCTGCTTGTAATTAACCTAATGTCTCTACACTGGCGCCCGAACTAAAAGGGTTGTGGATGATGACTCTCCACACCCAGGATTTGGCGACTAGGTCCCCTAAAACCCTAGTCGCCCTTTAAAAAGGGGAGTATATAAGGTATATCTCCCACTTTCTTGGCGTGCCTTCGTGGTGTAATGGTCAGCACACTGAGCCGGTATTTCAGAGGTCCGTGGTTCGATTCCCGGCGAAGGAATTGCATATTTTTCATCTCTCCTGCTTGTAATTAACCTAATGTCTCTACAACTTGACTTTTAATTCCATTTACATCATCAGAATTATGTAAGAGTCATATGGTATGGATCAATCTAGAAATGAAGCAGTGCGTAGAGAGGTTATTATTTTTAGAATTGAGAAGAGAAATTTATGTTGTTAATTTAATCTTAGGCATATTCTTTATTTTTCTTACATATTGCCCCCCGTCAAAGAAAGAAAGGCGTAGCGACAAAGAAGCCTTTATAAAGGAAAAGCGTTAAAGCAAATGAAGAGAAATAATTTGAAAAAATACCAATTTTGAAATTTTGACGAAAAAATACAAATCCTGAAATTTTAACCAAGCTAATTACTTATATAATTGCAAAATATTAACTTATATAATTGTTTAAATAATATTTTAGAGTCCTTTAAAAATTCAGTCCAAACGTTTTTGTAATTTGCAGTCCGTATAATTTAATTTCTTCAGAGAAGTCTTTGTAAAGCTTTAAACACAATATATCACAGTTGAAAAACCTTTGCACACATATTACTGATTTTGAATAATCAAAATAAATTTCAAAATTTTCAGAACACATCTAATTTTCATTCTTATAACTTATATTTTAACATCATAAATTTGATAAAATAAAGAATATGCCTAAGATTAAATTAACAACATAAATTTCTCTTCTCAATTCTAAAAATAATAACCTCTCTACGCACTGCGTCATTTCTAGATTGATCCATACCATATGACTCTTACATA
>KK122335.1:0-16644 GCA_000611955.2 Stegodyphus mimosarum
AAGAATAAATTTTTGTTGACTTTTTACGACTTGTGCATTCAATCCATAACGAACCCGTACGCAAGTAACAATATCATTTGGCGCTCATTTGTTTTTCACGTTGCCGAGTTTCATTAAGCAAACATTAAATTATTCCAAAGGAAAATAATGAAGAGAAAGTTATAGAGCTAACATTCAAGAGAACGGCTTCAGACGTTGAGAATTTAACAAAATATTATTTATGTAGAAAAGATGAATAAATAGTTAAAAAGTGTAATAACTGTATTCAGAGCGATCATCGCTGCTTGGGTAATCAGCGCATCGTTATCCAAAATTCTTGTTATATTAGTGCTTTCAGACGCTGAAAATCTTTTGAATTTTGGTGCGAAACTCAAATATTTGATTCCGTGAATCACGTTAGTAACACTTAAATTAAATCTTAAGATCACCTCATCATAGACAAAAAAGATTTTTTTGCAGGAGAGGGGTGCCGATAAAAAAATAACAATATAAATGCCTCGGTGTAACTACACTCATGTCCGTAAATTAAGAATAATGCAAAATCAGGCAAAGGAAGAGTTAGAAGCAAAACTTTGACTTATTTATAAAGCTTATTTATTAAACAAAAGGTAAAGAGCAAAAAAAGATGCTGTATGTTTGATATTATTAAAAAAAATTAGCGATTTTTTCTCCCTGGAGCAAATTACAAAAAAAACCTATTTACAAAAAAAAAACCGATATTACATGGTTGGTATGATTGTTAATACATTGTATGTCTCCCAGACGATGCAATACAGTCCGTACAACGCCTAGGCATGCTGAGTATCAAATTATCGATCTGATCTTGGGGGATATTACACCACTCAAAAAGCAATGCTCTCCGAAGTTCCGGTACACATGTAATAGAAGGTTGACGGACTGCAACTCGTCGGCCAAGCATGTCCCACACGTGCTCTAATGGATTCAAGTCCGGTGAGCATGCTGGCCAGTCCATACGGGTGATATCCTCCGAAGGCATTCGCTTACGATGTTTGCACGGTGAGGACGGGCGTTGTCATCCATAAACACAAATTGTGCGCCCACGTCGTCCCGAAACAAACGTACATGTTGTTCCAGAATGACGTCCCGATAGATTTGGCTTGTCATTCCAATTTGAAAATGCAGGTCAGATCTGGAACCCAGAATAATTCCACCCCAAACGAGCAATCCTGAACCACCGTAACAGTGTCGTTCAATGATGTTTTCTTGGTGGTAACGGGTACCTGGAGCTCTCCATATGAAAGTCCGGCGAGAATCAGACTGCAAGCTAAACCTGGACTCGTCGGAAAACATCACACAAGCCCACTGTTGCGGTGTCCACAATGCATGCTCTCTACTCCAGGCTAAATGCAGACGACAGGGAGTTGCAGTAAGTGGAACACATCTGACAGCTCTACGAGCATATAGACCAATCTGCCCTAAGCGTCTGTACACGGTCTGCCTTGAAATTGTCGTACCAGTGGCTGAAGAGAGCTGACGAGACAGGTCTGAGGCTGTGCTCCGCCTGTTTTTTTTTGGCAGTAACTGCCAAATACCGGTCCTCATTCGGCGTTGTAACTCTGGGGCGACCTGTGCTGTAACGTTTCTCACATTACCATCATCTTGGAATTGTTGCCAAAGCCTGGAGATGACACTCTGGTCAATTCCATGATACCATCATCTTGGAATTGTTGCCAAAGCCTGGAGATGGCACTCTGGGCAATTCCAAGTTCGTCTGATACTTGCAGTTGGGTACGCTCACATTTCAGACGGCCGATAATTCTACCACGTAAAAAATCATCCAAATGCGTCCTTTGTGTTATTTGCGTCCTTTGTGTCCTTTGTATAACTATTCGGTTATTGCAGTGAAATGCTTATAAAGCGCCTGCGAACAATTTTACTTCTTTGCTTGTATTCCTTATAATCCACTCTCTTACACTCTCGTCATTGTGACGTACCATCGGTGTCATCTGGTTACTTCCTGAAATTTGCATATGATTCTTGAAGATGTGTGTAGTGATTTTTCAGGTGATATATTTATTTTAGAGTTCGATTTCCGCGTGACTCCAAATTATCCTTGATTTATGGACATGAGTGTATTTGTGATATTTAAGGATTAAACTTATATATGAAGAAATTGCAAGTATGTAAATTTTGAAAAAAAAAAGAACGATGAAATTTGTAGGATTCTGTCAGATGTTTTGAAGGCATTGATGCAACAGCAGCTTGTAAAATAGCATGAATTTTACAATTCAGCTTTTAAGAAACAAGTAGAAACGCACGCCTCTGTTTTCCACTCATTCGTTAAGTTCGTGCATTAATGCAAATAATCCAGAATTCAATGAATGCACTGTTCAAATTTAATTGCTTATGTATTAATTTAAACATTTTATGGTTAGTTACACTTTGTTTATGGTTAGTTACTTTGTTTCTGGTTAGTTTTATGATTAGTTACACTTTCAAAGGTGCTAATAGCTAAAGATTAAATTTTCAGATTAACATTTATTTCAAATAATTCTAATGATTAATTATTTCAAATATTTCTAAATAACTTATTTAAAAAGAAGCAAACTACGAAAACATTCCAAGTCAGAACAAATTTAAAAACAAATAATCGAAATTCTTTTATATATTAAATTTTTTTTTGACTCATGCAGAAAAAATGCATATATTTGTATGTAACATCTTATATTTTTTTATGTAACATCTTATGATGTGTAGATTTCGATAAAGTTTCTGACATTGGAGAAAATAACTAGAAATTAACGTTTTTATGAACTATTGATTCTCATCGATCAGTTTGGTTCTTGTTTTACACTTGTTAACTTTCAAGTGCGAAAAATTTTTTTATTACTACCTATAAATGTATTCTCAAACAAAGTTATTATTCTTATTGAAAAAACTCGAAATTCGGAGTATTTATCTTTTGACAAGTACGAAAATATGTTAATAAAATCAGTATCTTAATATCTTTGAATTTATATCCCAGTGTAAACTAATTAGCTCTATTCGTAGATTTTCTGGGTCATTAATCACATCCATTTTTAATGGTGTTCAAAATAATATAAAACTGGATTCCGAATCATTAATTTGACACAACTGACTTAAAGAACACTGCAAAGAAAAAAACTGAACGAGAACATAATATATTCTAATGCTCAATTATTAGAGAATTTATTAGTAAGATAAAAAAGATAAAATCCGAAAGGTTTCAGATTTTAAATTACGTTCAAAGGGGCGTTTTTTAAACTTTTGTGTGTTACCTTTATTTATTAAATATCATGTTCTTCGCACTTAAACCATAAAATTCAGTTCAACAGCAATATCACAAAATAATTTAAAATGAGCATATCTTTAGAATTTCCTATACACAGTTCCACGCGCTGGAGATAAAAGCTTTTTTTCCCCTTTAGAGTTGCTATTGTTCGGTTTTAAATCGATGAGTTTGTTCATCAAAAATTCGTTCAAGTTTTATAAAATAGGAAATAGATAATAAAACAAATTCCAAATTTGGGCTTCCAGATGCGCATATTCAAGTGGAAACGTACGTTATTCAAAACTGGATTTCTTTAGGTACCGCTTTTTATCACATTTGGAGAAATATACATACATTTATGCAGATTCTTCATTATTTAATTTCTTCAAATATAATATAGGACGGTAATATTCTGTGGCAAGTGAAACGGACATTCAGAGTGATTCGACGCAACATCGAAAAACGAAAACAATAGTCCATCAGGGATGAAGCCCCTTTGGACTAAAAAAGAAAAGAACAGTTCTGTATCTCCCGTTCTACTGGGTCGATTGATGACATTCAAACTGCATTTTTCATGTCTCGAAAACGTGACTTAGGATATATATTAGATTTATACACAGCATTGTTCTAATATAGGTATTTTGACCCAAAATCGGTTTTTTTCTAAAATGGCATGCCAATTTTGTTTTCATATTTCGATTTTACGACTCAAATTATGCCTAAATATTAAATTTGTAAAACTTGGTCCCAAATTTACGGAGAAATTCAAAAATTTGTCTTGGCGCAATTTTTTTCAGTTTACGCCAAGAATAATTCACTTGGAGAACTTCTCAATATATGGCTGAGTATTTTCCTTTCTCTTTTTATATAAAACGTCCCCACATTGTTCCTACTTTCAGATCATTTTAACAAAGTCCCTAAACCACATTTGATGTTGTTACCACTTTCAACAAATATGCCAAATTTCAAAACGCGCCAATATATAAATTCACGTATATCTTCGGAAATTTTGACTAAAATCTCTAATTCTTTGCACGTATGCTTAGAAATACAGCTACTTTAAGATGATGGTAAAAACAAATTATTGCTTATAATTCAAAATGCTTTTCGAAAAATTTATAAAAATTATTTAAGAGTACAAATTTAAAAAAATAAGTCATACGAAATGGGCAAATTTTATTTAGAATGAACTTAAATTTCGAAATGTGAAAGGAAGAATCAAATAAGTTTAATATAAAAAGAGAGATTAATAAATATATACTACACTCATGTCCATAAATTAAGGATAATTCGGAGTCACGCGGAAATCGAACTCTAAAATAAATATATCACCTGTAAAATCACTACACACATCTTCAAGAATCATATAATAATTTCAGGAAGTAAACAGATGACACCGATGGTACGTCACAATGGCGAGAGTGTAAGAGAGTGATATATAAGGAATACGGGCAAAGAAGTAAAATTATTCGAGGGCGCTTTATAAGCATTTCAGTGCAATAACCGAATAGTTATGACACAAAGGACGCATTTTGGATGATTTTTTACGTGGTAGAATTATCGGCCGTCTGGAATGTGGGCGTATCCAACTGGAAATATCAGACGAACTTGGAATTGCCCAGAGTGTCATCTACAGGCTTTGGCAACAATTCCAAGATGATGGTAATGTGAGTAGACGTTACAGCACAGGTCGCTCCAGAGTTACAACGCCGAATGAGGACCGGTATTTGGCAGTTACTGATAAAAGAAACAGGCGGAGCACAGCCTCAGATCTGTCTCGTCAGCTCTCTTCAGCCACTGGTACGACAATTTCAAGGCAGACCGTGTACAGACGCTTAGGACAGATTGGTCAACATGCTCGTAGACCTGTCAAATGCGTTCCACTTACTGCAACTCACTGTCGCCTGCGGTTAGCCTGGAGTAGAGAGCATGCATTGTGGACACCGCATTAGTGGGCTTGTGTGATGTTTTCCGAGGAGTCCACGTTTAGCTTGCAGTCTGATTCTCCCCGGACTTTCATATGGAGAGCTCCAGATACCCGTTACCACCAAGAAAACATCATTGAACGACACAGTTACGGTGGTGCAGGAGTGCTCGTTTTGGAGTGGAATTATTCTGAGTTCCAGAACTGACTTGCATGTTCAAGTTGGAACCATGACAAGCCAAATATATCGGGACGTCATTCTGGAACAACATGTACGTTTGTTTCGGGGCCATATGGGAGCACAATTTGTGTTTATGGATGACAACGCCCGTCCTCACCGTGCAAACATCGTAAGCGAATGCCTTCAATCGGAGGATGTCACCCGTAAGGACTGGCCAGCATTCTCACCGGACTTGAATCCAGTAGAGCACGTGTGAGACATGCTTGGTCGACGAGTTCCAGCCCGTCAACCTCCTCCTACATGTCTACCGGAACTTCGGAGAGCATTGCATTTTGAGTGGTGTAATATTCCCCAAGATCAGATCGACAATTTGATACTCAGCATGCCTAGGCGTTGTACGGACTGTTGTGCATCGTCTGGGAGACATACAACGTATTGACAATCATACCAACCATGTAATATTGTTTTTTTGTAAATAGATTTTTTTTTTGGTAATTTGCTCCAGGGAGAAAAAATCGCTAATTTTTTTAATGATATCAAACATACAGCATCTTTTTTTTGCTCTTTACCTTTTGTTTAATAAATAAGCTTTATAAATAAGTCAAATTTGTTTTGCTTCTAACTCTTCATTTGCCTGATTTTGCATTATCCTTAATTTATGGACATGAGTGTTAATTGAATTAACATTGAGGAGCTAAACTTATTTCAGAAAAAGTCCAGTTTTGTGTCAAAATACTTAAGTTAGAGCAATGCTATGTATAAATCTAATACATATCCCAAGTGGCAATTTCGAGACATGAAATCGGCAAGTTGAATTTAGCCAATCGGCTCAGTAGGACGAGAGATATAGAACTGTCCCAATTTTTTTTTCGCAGTGTATATTTTAATAACTATTTTGAATTTGCACAGATTTATACAAAGTGAAATTTGAGCAAACCAGTATTACGTATGCTGAAGATTACGGACACTGTGCCCTTATTAAAAATCAGAAAATTAGTTACTTTATGTCATATCAATATAAAAATTACCTTAACAAAAAATTCTATAACGTCTCGAATGACTAAACATAACTGAAACAAAAAGTTAAAACTTTAAATTTGTTGTTAATGCTTCATAGATGCGGGAAGAAGTGAGGAAAAAAAATCGCTGTCTTCTTCCGTTGGTCATTAGTGGGAAACTCCTGAATCTACCCTCTGCAATCTAATCCTCCTAATCCCGGAGAGGAATCGAGGGTGTGTGGACATTTCACGGCGCAGAATATGCTTCACTAATCCCGGACCAGGAAACCCGGATTAGGAAGATTTTGGTCCAAAGTTTGCGAGGGTGATCAGTTAATACCGGACTGACTGTCACTTCACGGAGTTCGGAAAGCCACTAACAAGATGTCCACCCTCCAAATTAGAGCCCTCAATTAGCGTCTGCCGGCCGTCCAACAGATCGATGAAAGGAGCAGCTTAGTAGGTTGATTTTGGATTTCGTGTTAAAAGAGAGAACTAAGATTCATGTAACTCCCTGAAAGATTTTGCTGAATTAATAAAGCACAAACATATAGGATACCTTCTAAAATCAATATGCAGTATAATAAAGAATTTCAGTTCCTATGCAATATTTACAGCAGTGATCAACTGGGAAGGGAAGAAAAGTACAGAAATCATGAGAAATTATTTTTAATAAACTATACATAATACTTGCAAAGAAGATATAAATGCACATTTAATGCGCAAACCTTAGGAAATGTCAAATATATGTATATGCTCATCACATCTGATGCAGATATTTCAAGCTTAAAATTCGTAAGAAGGGCTGAGCAATGCTGAAATATCAGTTTCATAAACTATTCTGATTTAATATCATGACGCATCGTTGAATGTGTTCCAGGAACACTAATCACAAATTCTACCTTCAGGATTTATAACCTCCCATTAACCTGTATACATAGGTAACGGAAATAGAGTTTTCGGTCCAAAAATTCCATACTGGGATTTTAGTGAATAAGCACGGTTTAGAATACCCACAACACGTTTTCATTATTTTTAGAATAATGTCTCTGTGTGACTATTTTTTGTCCACAATTACTCTTGTATGAAACTTCCAAAAACTTCCTACTTTTTGTATCTAGACTTTCCATATTCATATAAATAGTTAATTAGATTTTGGGTAAAAGTGGACGAAAGAACGGAACTGGTACTTTACTTGAAGCCCACAAAGGCCTGCTTACACTTGTGGGACTTTGAGCTGAAATGCGCATGACCTTGATGGCTTTGCAAAGGGCACTCACTATTTTCCTCTCGCTAACCTATATACATACCTAACTAACGTTTTCGGTTTCATAATTTAATAGTAAATTTTCAGTGAATGAGCACGAATTAGGGTCCCGACAACACGTTTTTGCAATTTTAAAATTCTGTCTGTGTGTTAGTGTGTGTGTGCGTGCGTGCGTGCGTTGTGTGTGTGTGTGACGATTTTTTTCGTCCATGATAACTCTTATAACAAGCTTCCAAAAATTTCCGTCTTCTGTATAAGTTTTATTCATTCATATAAAGAGTTCTCTAGATTTTAAGTAAAACTGGACGATAGGAAGTGGTAATTTACAGGAACCACTTAACAGTCCTTAATGGACAACTGGAAGTGATACTTTACTTGAAGCTCATAACAATTTTAATGAGAACTATATTATTATGTAATCCAAAACTTTTCTATTGCAGTAAGACTTTTATATCAATGGAAGTAACATATTAGATTTTAACAAAAAGTGATACATTGAAAACGATACTTTACTTGAATTTCTGAGCATACTTTCGTAAAAATTATATTTTGAGATAATCCAAAACTTAGCAGATTTGGTAATTTAAATAGATACATGATTGAGAACACCAGATTACATTTATAAACATTAAATGTATTTCTGTAATTATGCGATTTGCAATGAGAATAAGCTCATTATGGAGATTAGTTATGAAGTAATTAAGTGTATTAGCCTCAATTTTGTGTTCGCTTCACTTCTGCATCAAATTATTTCTCAAATAAAAAAATCCCGCCACCAAATGTTGTCGCCATCTTTAAAGAAATAAGATAGCAAATATAAATATAGCAATTACCAAAAAGTGTATGCCAACAATTAACTGTCTAACAGTTGAAATTCTAAAAACATTCTGATTTTAAAGATTTTATTATTAAAATTTATGTGACTTAAGTGCGAATTAAGTGATGTGCGGGATAAGTGATGTTCAATAAATAAATCTAAAATTACAAATAAAAAAGCTGGTCATGTAGAAAAATGAATAGTCATATCATAAACTAAGAAAACACAGAAAAACTATATGGCAACACTTCATACTCTATCAGGAATTCTAAAGATAAAATTAAAATAATAAAATAGTTCTGCTTTTAAAAAAATTGTGATTTTTAGGCCACTGATTTGTGAATTCGAAATACTACATGACCAGAGGATTGCTACGATCGATGAGATATTTTCAAATCAAAACACATGATAACGAGATGTGTACATGGAGGTATATAGTTATCATTGACCACTGTTTGGGAGAATAGAATAATAAAAAAGGAGTAGTATTCGCAATTAACACTGAGCTATATAGTTTATTAAAAAAATTAGATTTCATTTATAAATGATCAACCGAAAGTGATGGTTTTCTTAAAGCTTGTCACTAGCTAGATCATGTGCTGGCCCCTTCAGACTTTTTTTTCACTGGGGATAAAATTGTTTACTTCTTTGAAAATTTAATCATACTATACATCTTCTCATTTTAAGTTCATAAATGAATTCTCTGTGTTCTGAATACTTATAAATATTTTGATTATATTTATTAAAAACGTGAAATAATCATAATTTAAATAATAACCCATAATTAAATAACTCTCTCATACTTGAATATCTAAAAAAGTGTTTTAATTTTAAAATATAAAAAATCTTCGCCATTACTCTTAGATTTTATTTTTTATGTAGTTGAAATATGTAAATAGTTGTAAATATGTAAGTAGGATAAATACAGAAATGTTCTTCATTCAAGATACCTAATAAATGATTTTAAAAACGTCTTTTTTAATTAGACTAAAGGTATGAATATTAACAACGTAATCAGTCTTCACGATAGGTCAACACACTATTTGTAATTAATAATAAAATCCCTCAGAATGAGCAGTAAACATTGCCACCAAAATGCATAAAACTTTAATAAAAAAACAGAATTTACTTTCTGACAATTATAAGTAATGCATTGCTGCGTATAATTTGTAAGGAAGGGCGCATCGCTTGTATCGTAGCTGAAATGTTTGTGTCATCCACAATATTGCTCCGCACGTGCTTCAAAGTGATAGAAGCACGTGTCAAAAAAGATCATTGATGGCTGTCCAATGAAACCTATACCGAAGAATGCCGAATATACTGGACAACAATTATGCAAACCAAAAGAGATTGACCAGCAAAGATGGACGTTTTGCCTGACGATCTGAACATTGAATCTCTTTAACGCTTGAGCATCGGGAGACATTGCTTACAATGGTGCAAGAATCACCATATTTATAACTGTAACACTTATTATAAAATTACCATATTGGTCAGTGGAGTACGGTAATTTTTACTAATGATATTTGCTTCAGTTTCAGGAGCAATTCTGAACATTCAGGTAACCTGGATAGAAACGGAAACACAGTTTCGCCATGGAAAATTATAGTAAAGACATTGGTATGAAATTTTCAGGTCTTGGAGCGTTGTTATAAGGTGTTCATTGAAAACGTCGTGGAGAAAATAACTCAAGAAAAAACAACGTGGTAGAAAAGAAAGCGAGGAGAAAACATCGGAATTATGAAATATATGGCTAGAAAAGGAGCGGTGAAAAAATTTTACAGTTTTAACTCATCATCCTACAAAGTATCATTGTTTAAAAAATAGTAATAATTTAAAAAAAACCTACAAATCATCGTATGATGATAACACCGTAGACATGCGTTTTTTTTACTATAAAAATTTTAGATGAATTGTCTGGTAACGATTCGCGAACACATGAAGAAGTAAGTAATATTTTACCTCTATATTTCATATTTTATATTGCATAATAAATGTTTACTGGAAAAGCAAGAAGGAAACTTAAGCATTTAAAATGTGGAAATTAGTAAATACCAGTCAGTTACAGCAGTTAATAGAATTTTAAACTTATGCATCTTCCTCTTTCTAATCTTTTTTTATGCTGTATTTGGTCGTAAAAATTTGCTAATACATCTTTTTAAAGGAGTTTAGTTAAATAATGACTTTTAATAGCTAGTGACGTAAGCTTAAAATTCTATTAACTGCTATATGTAGGATTAATTTTTACTAACTTTCAGATGTTTTCAGAATGAAATTTTTTAAAGTAATATAAATTTTCTTATCAGATACTGAATGCTTAAGCTTTTACAGTCACAATTTATTAGTTAATACAAAAATATGAAATAAAGAGTTAAAACTATTACTTGTTTATTCTTATAAATCATTATGTCAAAATCAAAATTGTTTTGTCAGAAAACAATATTGATATCTTAATTAATATTGCATATCTGCGATGTTATTATCATACAATGATTTGTAACGTACACACGAAATTCATTTTTCCTCCGCGATGCTTCTTATGATGAGGTTTTCTTCTTGTCCTGTTTCGTTTTTCGCCTGTACCACATTATATTCAACGGTCGTACTGACAGCCACATTTTTAATCAGGGTTACAAAGCGGTAAATCGCTCTTGAAAAGAGGTGTCCATCCCTATATAATACTTTTCATTCTTTTTCTGCTCGGACTTGCGTTTTATAAACGAAAATGCCGCAGCATAGTGTACGCCTGTTGTGGATGAATTATTGGAAATCTCTTGTCCGAACTGCCCTGCAAGATTCCCAGATCTCAGTTTTATAGAATATGTGTTGATTGCTATGAGAAGATCTCTTGCAATATGCTGACAACCATTTCATAACGCCCATTGACTTAATGCTTACAAAAGTATAGGTCATGTTCTCCAACATTGGCCATCTCGTGTTAAGAACTCATCTCACAACCGACCATTGACTTTATGCTTACAGAGTTATGTTCCCCAACAGTTTATTGGCCATTTCGTGTTAAGCACTCATCTGCTACTCATCTCACAATGCCCATTGACTTTATGCTTACAGAGGTATAGGTCATATTCCCCAGCAGTTTACTGGCCATCTCGTGTTAAGCACACATCTGTTATTCATCTCACAACACCTGACTTTATGCTTACAGAGTCATGTTCCCCAACAGTTTATTGGCCATCTCGTGATAAACACTCAACTCTTTTACGCCATCTATGGAATGGATGCACCTGTGTAATGGCCAGCTATGATTTGTCTTCATAAACCCTCTGCTTTAATCTCTATATTTCTGCCTGTGTGTTTTTTCAGCTATTAATGTGGTGCCTATTAAGATCTCTGTGTTGCATGACTTTCATTTCTTCACGTAGTTCCATTGCGAAGGGACTGGGAAAAAAATTAACTGGAGGATATCTATTGCCCATTTGTTCCAAACGGCCGCAGGGTTTAGATGCGGCTTATTTATTAGGAATTTAAGGATTATTACTTTCGTTTTGCGATTTATTACTTTCGTTTGCGATTTCGTTTTGCGATTTATTACTATTTAAGGATTATTACTTTCGTTTTCGATTATTACTTTCATTTTGCGTTTTGCGATTTTGCGTCGATTCACTCTGAATGCCCGTTTCACTTTTCAAATTGTTGCCACTAAATGTTATCGCTCTGCATTAAATTTTAAAAAATGAAAAATCTGCATAAATGTATGCATGTTTCTCGCATTGTGATAAAACCTAGAGCCATCGAATTTTGAATGACGTAATCCTACTGCGAATATGGGCATCTGGAAGCCCTAATTTTGAATTTGAAATTTGCTTTATTATCGATTTTATGTTTTGTAACATTTCAACGAATTTCTGATTAACAAACTAAATGATTTCAAAGCGAGCAATGGCAACACTGTACGGAAAAAAAAAAAAATTTTTATCTCCAGCGCACGAGACTTACGGAAATTCTAAAGATATGTTCATTTTAAAATGATTTTGCGATATTGATTTTGAACTGAATTTTATGGTTTGAGTACGTAGTACATGATATTTAATAAAAAAAGGTAGCACACGAAACGTTAAAAAACGCGCCTTTGGACGTAATTTAAAATCTGAAATCTTTCAGATTTTTTTTTTAATTATTTTTTCATAATATCCCTTACTGCGTTTTTAACTTTTTACAGCTAAATGTTCTTTATTATCTTGTTTAAATAAATCTGTCCTTAATTTTTCTGCTCGTGTCTTCAGCTGTATTGTTAGTGCCTCACACATTGTACAAGAATAAGTCTGGCAACAGCTGCAGTGGTAACTATGGCTTCAGAATTTGTTGCGCGAGCTTTAAATACTAGTAAAAAAGGGGTTTTAGGATTGCATTAAAAAACTGAGTTCTAGTTTGGATGAAATGAAATCCGCTGCGGATATTAAGGAGATTTCTCAATTTGCTGCGTTTTAGAAAATGAGGACTGTTTGCTTAAGTTAAATGTGTTTAAGTTTGCGGTACTTATATTACAAACGTTTCCTCAAGTTTAGAAAATTACGCTGGGCTTATTCTCGATGTATAGATAAGTACAATTTTATGTTTTTGTTGTTACACATAATTTGGAAATATAACTATGAATAGAATTCTATCAAATGCTTTCAAAAAACCTGGAATGATATTTTAATTTGCAGATGCTGAGTATACATTCTGTGTCTGAGCCTATTGCAGTCAGGAGTGAAAGTAAGAGTTTTTGGTACTAATCCGTTAGAGCGGCGTTAGTTAAAAATGAAGAAAACAACACGCTAAATATCAACAACACACTAAATATCATCGCTAAATATCGTGGCTCGAGATTACATGTTTATTTTTTTTGTCGTATTTCGCCATTTTTTTAGTACTATAGACTAAACAATTTGGAATATACCTAAAGGCGAAGAGGCTGCCATAAACATCCCTTCGGGACAAAGGAATAATTCCTACCGATTGACTTTGCTCTCAAAATCATCCGATGAAGTTAACGTATGATGTCTCATAAAAAAAAATAAAATCGGTGGCGTCAACAAAATCGTAGAAATAAACGAAAGCCTTTTCACAAAAAGAAAAAACAACATTGGATATGCTATTCGGAACAATGGCTATTCGGGGGTTTATGCCGAGAAGACAAAGAATGTTTTCTGGTCGCCGTTCCCGATCGTTGTGCTACAACACTGATGACTTCCATCCAGGAAAACATCGCGGAAGGCAGCATAATATTTTCAGACTGCTCGAAATGATATAAGAAAGAGGAATTACGAAATGTTGAACTTTTCACTGTGAATAACAGTTATAATTTTGTTTATTCTGAAATCGGATGCCGTACCCAAACCGTAGAGCAGTTGTGGGGCAGTGCTAAATGGAGAACTAAATTTCAGCGGAGCATTGCTCGCCACATTTAGAGCCATATTTGATGGAATTTATGTGGTATCGGTTATATTCAAAAACTGAAATGTTTTCTATAATATTGAATGATATTTGTAATTTTAAGCCACCTGTTTAGATTAAACTTCGTTTTGTTTTATATTTTTTATTTATGTGTAGAATACTCTAGATTAAAAAATTTTTAAAAATTACTTTCTTTAAGAATTATAAAGTTAAAAAAATTACTTTTCACAGAAGTAATGGTTTTAGTGTTTTGAACACTATTATTATTTTATAATTTTATATTTGGCAACAATTTGTGGCCAAAAAAATTAGGCGCATTTTTAACCGACACCGCTCTAATGGAATAGTACCGAAGTTTTGCTCACGACATAGAAAGTGGCAAGTCTTCCGAGATTGTTATATTTATATGTAGTTGAGAAAGTATTGTGTTGGCTGTATTATTAGCCCAAAGGAGCGTTAGCTCAGAAGGGCAATGAATTTCGGTTTGGCATTTTGCGTTGGTTCACTATAAATGTAGTTCACTTTTGAAATTATTGTCACCAAATATTAGCAACCTGTGTTATATTTAAAGAAATTAAATAATGAACAATCTGCATAAATATATGTGTCTCGCATTGCGATAAAACAACAGGCATCCAATTTTGAATAACGTGACCCACCACCGAATATGGGCATCTGGATGTCCTACTTTGCAATTTGGAATTTGCTTTATTATAAATTTCCTATTTTGTAACACTTTAACGAATTTTTGTTTAACAAACTCAACGATTTCAAAGAGAGCAAAGCCAATACTGTACGAAAAAAAAATTATTTCCAGCGCGCGAGGCTGTGTATCTAAAGATATGCTCTAAATTCTAAAGATATGCTCATTTTAAAATTATTTTGCGATGTTGCTGTTGAATTTAATTTTTTGGTTTATGTGCAAAGAACATAATATTTGATAAATAAAGGTAAGACACAAACCGTTAAAAAAATGCCCCTTTGGAAATAGTGCAAACTCTGAAAGCTTTGAGATTTTTTTATTATTATTATATAAGTAAATTTATTCATTTTTATTATATTGAGTTATGTTTTTGGAATTGTTGAGTAAAGATTTTTTGAGGATTTGTTAGGAATACTGATAAAGTTACAGATTTTGAGTTTTAAGTGGGTCTGCATTTAAAGGTAAAAAAGGATGTTGATATGCGAAAGAAAAAGCGTGCAACGGCATGCAGAGCTTTCACTAGAACGCTTAAGGTTCTAAGCAACGAACTTAGTAAAGATGATCAAGCGGATAAAGCTGTATTAAAAGATAATATTCTGAAGTTTGAAACGATAATTGCTGAGTTAAAATCTCATGATTCAGAGATACTAATTCATTGGTTAAGGAAAAAGCCGCAGAAGATGATCTAGAAACCGCAGTTATAAGCTGCGAAGAATATTCAGATGAATTTGTCACGTTTAATCATCGGTTTAAAGAGAGTATAAATAATGCGGATGACCGTAGTGTCAACATATGTTCTAACATAGACAGACGCATAAGTGCTTCCAATGAAAAACGGTACAAGTTGTCAAAAATTCAAATTAAAAAATTACATGGGCAACTATTAAGTTACCCTGGATTTGAAATTTCTTCTACTTCACGCGATGAGCATTCTAAAGATGTAAAATTTAAGACCAAAAAACCAATCGGGAGTGAAAAAAGTTTAGTACACAGCTCGATCGATGTGCTTAAATGAAAGATTAGACAAATTAAGAGAAATAAACATGCTGCCTTCCCTGTCTTAAAACAGCGCATTTTGCGAAGCGGTGTCAACAGTTTATTCAGTGCTATCTGTACAAGCGATATCACCCTATAATTTTATGTCCCGAGGTATCAGAGAATAATGTTGAGGATAAGGTAAGGCGAAAATTTTCAGTAGTGGTACAAAGTATAATGTCATCTCCCCTATGTATGAATGAAGTCATTCTTATGACTTTAACGGCTGAAGTAGTTGCAAACACTGTTAAGAAGGTGGACAGGTCCTCTTGGATTGTGGATGCAAACAGTCTTACGTTTTACAATCCACAGTTGAAGCTTTGAATCTTAAAAGCACTTCCTCTGAGAATTTAACTCATGCGCTATTTGGGGGAGCAAAGACAGAGTCAAAAAATCACAAGCGATATTCTATAAGCCCAGTTGGGAAAAGCAAAGTCTAGCAGTTTAGCTTTCTGGATCATTTGTGAAACGATACCACGCATTCCTAAAGGTCCGTTATTGAAGGAATTAAAAAGACACAGAATTTGGATTTCACATGTTGGTGAGGGTCACTCAAAATAGAAATTCTCATAGGGAGTGATATTTATGGGCAAATACTGATGAAGTAAGTTTGAGGGTGGTTTGACGGACATAAATACTAAACTGGGATGGATGTTGTGCGGGGAATCAAAAAGAATGATTATCCAAAGTTCTGAGGGTACCCCATTTATGTTAGTAACCAATCTTCTTATTCAAAACATAGAACCTTCTTTTATATGGAAGTTAGAAACTATCGGCATTGCAGCTGATGCTCAGAGCATTTCCAAAGCCTCAGTCGACCAAGCGGCATAAAAGCAGTTTCTTAGGAGCCTTCCTAGAACTGAAGATGGTATAGATATTGTGTGTATATACACTCACGTTTGTGAAAATTGCAACACCAAGAAGGAATCGTCATAATTGAATGCAATTTAATACATAGTTGAGTGGTAGTGGTACAAATAAATGATTAAATGTTCAAAGCAAACAAACAAGAACAAGAGATCAGAATCAGTATTTTGTGTGGCCACCACGCGCCGCAATAAGTGCTGCT